>RXPK01001360.1:0-40933 GCA_004143645.1 Protaetia brevitarsis | reverse complement strand
GGTATTAATTAACGAGAATAGTTCCAAGTAAAACTTTATCTATTGTAAATAATTTTTTTATCAAGTAAACACTTTACTTAGCCCATTTTTCTCAGTGTAGCAGAAAAAAAAAACGTAAGATGCCAAAATATCGTCAAAAAATATTTGTTTATGTAATACCTGCTTATATGATATTGTACTAATACACGTTTGGAAGATTGCCTTTTTTGTAAATAGTTCCAGCGTTTGAATTTTGAATATATAAATTCATTAATTTAATGGATATTTCAGATTTATCGTTTTTTTTTTTATATATATATTTTTACACAACGTAAACCTCCATCCAAAATGTAGTTTAAGCACTTATATCTTATTTTCGGACAATAATTTTGCTAATACTTGTGGACATTTTTAAGGTTTTGGAATAGCTGCATTGGTTATTACAACCACACAATTTTGACTAGAGCTGCCTCGTCTAGGTAAATTTTTCCGACGATTTTTCCAAGAATTCACTGTGTTTTTTTATAACAATCATTTAAAATCTGTGGCCTTTTAACAAAGAGTGATCCAAAGTACTAACCTAAAATCAATTCACATTAATCATAAATCTGCCACATCTGTAATTGTAAACTATTATATATGTTTCGAATATGTAATTTACGATTTGTTCCTCTCCTTCTCCTCCTTTTGTCGTTCTATTATCATTTCCGCGAAGAGCGCTCCCCAACGCTGCCAGGCCCTGACAAATTGTTCCCCTACTTCGTGACAGCCGGAGTGTCCGTAGTCGCGTCAGACGTGGAAACAGCGAGACGAAGCCACAATAGAAAACAAGATTAAACAGTCGTAAACGTCCCAACGTTCGATGTAGTCGCCGAAAAATAAATCGCGCGTCTATACGTTCATGTACACACACGATATAATTCCCGCTGGGATTCCGCGGGCGAATAATTTGAATGTGTATCCGGGAGGCATTATTTTTCGGGTTTCCTTTCGAGAGAAATGGGAATAAATTCCGCTCTATTTTCGGATTAATTCGATCGCGGGCATTTCCGAGACGAAATTAATGGAATTTATTAAGATGTATAGCGCGGCTATCAATTCAGCTTGCGGTTTTATAGAAGAATGAACGGATTCGCTTTGCTTTTTTTTTCGGTTTCCTATTTTAGGAGCTTCCATTCGAGCGCTGGATTTTGTAATATTGAAGTGGCGTCTCTTTGAAACGATGAAGGAAGCTTTTTCTTTCATAATTCAGCGGTCAGATATTGCCAAAAAGAATTTGTTTGCGCATCAATTCTCGTTCGACTGCCGCTATAATAATCAAATATCGAGTATAGGGGAGTAGATTTTGATACGAATTGTGTTTATTGCCAATTAAAACCAGAACTGCGCAACTAATACCAGCTCACCAGCTGAAATTCCAGATTTTGTCCATGGGCTTTCAAATTATCAGCCAGATCAAAAATTTGATCCAAATAAAAGACACAACCAGACACACAGGACAGCATTCAGTGGAAGAAAGTCATTTGTAGTGTGTAGTAGTGAGTAATACTTACAAGGGAACACAGATAAGTGTGTCTGACCGAGTTAAATGAAACTTAGTGGATTTATAGACTGATGCAGTGTAAGAACAACATCCCAATAAGAACATAAACGTTAAGAAAACGTTGTTCTTAACGGTAACCGAATGTTACTTAACGTTTATAAACAACGTTCAAAGGACATATCTATGTCCCGACAAAAAACGTTGACAAAAAGTTACTTATTAAGCGTTATTTCACGTCATATGCTAATGTTATATTAACGTTTAATTTTTAATAGAAAATATCGTTAAATAGAAACGTTTAGCACAAGGTGTATTTTAAAGTTTAATAAACAACCTCTGTAAAACGTAAAAAGTAGGTTTATAGAGCTACGTGACATTATCGTTCAAAACAAACGTTTATTACTAATTGTAAGTGGGATTCAACGTTAATAAAACTTCTATGCAAAACGTAAAAAAACTGTTTATATGTAACGTAACCTCAACGTTAATAAAATTTCATATGTCACTTTATACTTACAGTGTCGTTTTATGTGTTGATAACGAAAAAATGGCTATAAATTAAAAGTCATAATAATAATAATAATAATATAATAATAATATAGTTTATTTTCCAACAGGTAGAACCCAAATACAGGAAAAAAAAGTACCTATCTAGATATAAGCGAATACAATACAAATACAGTAAGAATAAAAAAAAAATACAAAAATTTAATTGATATAAAGGTTATTGAAAAAGGAGCAAAGAGCACAGTTAACTACATATTAGTGATAATTCCTGATATAAAGTTAAAAGAATCATTATGCATATCACACAAATGAGCGATATCGTTAAAGTTCGTGCACATTGTTGACATCGGAGATTTAACCAAAACATTTGTTCTGTGCAGATCACAATAAAACTTACACTGGTGACGACCTTCTATTCTAGGCACATTTAAATTTATTTTAACAGCCATGAACAATCTATGTTGTTATTTAACAAGTTCCACAAAAATTTCACATTTAGCATAATACGCCTTATACGTAATGATGTCAAATTAAGTCTCGTAAGTATATCGCCATAATCCGCCCCTCTCACTGGATATACACCATCGAGCTTAAAGATTAAATATTTTGCAAATCGTCTTTGAACTGACTCAATGTTGTTAATGTGGATCTGGTAAATGGGGTACCAGACTAATGATGCATACTCCAGTTTTGAGCGGACATAAGCATAGTACAGTAATAATAAACAGTTAGTGTCTTTGAAATCCCTACAGGTCCTACATATGAATCCGTACATTCTGTAAGCAGCAGCAACAGTCAAATCAACATGATTAATAAACGTCAGTTTGGGATCAAATGTAACACCCCAGGTCTTTCACCGTCTGATGGCGATTAAGTTGTTGATTGTTTATTAAGTACGTAAAATCGATCTGATTAAGTCTACGTGTATATGATACCACTTTACATTTACTAACGTTCAGACACAAATGGTTACGATCACACCAATCACATATTGCTTGCAGATCACTCTGTAAATCGCTGCAATCCCTTTCCACATTGATATCGCGATATATTTTTAGATCGTCCGCAAAAATTAAGTGATGATTTTTAATGATGTCAGTGATGTCATTTAGAAACAAGAGAAACAAGACCGGGCCAAGATTAGATCCCTGCGGTAATCCTGAAGATGGTTGATATATCTCCGAGCAGACTTCAAGATATTCGACATAGTGCCTTCTCTCCATTAAGTAAGAACCAAGTAGCAAAATAAGTTGTTGCGAAAAACCAAGGTGCTGTAATTTCCACAATAAGATGTAATGGTCAACTTGGTCAAAAGCTTTTTGAAAGTCCGTATATATGACATCTACTTGACCCTGTTTGTCAAGGCATTCGGAAACATATTGTGTAAAGCATGCTAAGTTCGTCACAGTCGAGCGCTTTATCATAAATCCGTGCTGGTTAGGTGAAATCAATGGCCGGACTGCAGAGTAAATGTGATCACTTAATATCGATTCTAATATCTTTGCAAAGTTACACAGAATTGTGATCGGCCTGTAGTTACATACATATCCCGGATTTCCATCTTTCAATATCGGACATACTTTTGCGGTTTTCCAAACTGTAGGAAATTCAGCAGTTGTTAGGATTAAGTTGAAGAGATACGATAAGGGCTTTGCGCAAATACTGCTGCACAATCACGTACAATGAAGCTGGGGACAAGGTCTGCACCACACAAGAAAGTATCTTTACTCTTTTTAAGGTAAGGCAGAATGTCTTCTTCAGTGATATGAGAAACGTGTATGACAGATGTTGAGGCGGCTGGGGGATGTATTAGGTTGCAGAAGTCGGCGCTTGATTCAACAAATACACCACTAAAGTAAGTACCAAAAGCATTCATAATATCCTGGGTTGTTCGAAGATCTAGATCATTGTAGACCATGGTGCCAGGTATCCTACTGTGGCCACGCTTACTGTCAACAAATCGCCATAAGTTTTTAGGATCTCTAGTAATATTATTTTCAGCCGAATGGATATAATTTTTATAAGCCTCACTAATGAGTGTTTTACAAGCAGTTCTTAATTGTCGAAAACGATTCAAATATAATGCTTTACCATATTTCTTATACAGCTTACGGGCATTATCTTTACGTCTAAGATGCTGAATTATGTTAAGGTCATACCACGGTGGATAACTACGATTATTAGAATGCGGTTTTCTTTGAGGAGTTGTTACATCAAAAATGTTGTATAAGATCTGATAAAAGCTGTCACAGCAAGTTTCAACTGTTGTAGCATATGAAAGAGCTGACCAGTCCGCATGTAATAGCATATCATACATTAATCGGTAATTAGCTTTCCTAAAGTTGTAAGAGACTTTTTCACTTCTTTGAAATTCAAGATGTCGTGAAATTCTGCAGTCGAAGCTGGTAAGCAGCGCCGGGTGATGGGCATCCTCATCCACCAAGGAGAACGTCTCTCGTTCGACAATGCAGTTGATATTTGAGAACACTAAGTCCAGCAGTCGGTTATTAATATTACGAATTGAATTATATTGCTGCATATTCAAAAACTGTTGAAAATTATGTAAGGTGAGCACTCGTTGGTCGTTGTGATCAGTATCATATGCAGGGGTATTAAAGTCGCCCAACATAATGATATTACTACGAGAAATAATTTCTAATGTTTCAAATAGTGACAGAAAGAGTTGAAGCTTTTCCAGCGCGAGGTGTGGTGGGACATATACCACAAATATTACTAGTTGAAAGGAGTTTGAACACGTTATTTTGCACCCAACTATGTCTATCTCAGGAATAGCTTCTCTAACATGCTGGAGATTTATATGAGTGACTGATATGGACCTATTAATTGCTAACAAGGCACCACCTCCCCGTGTTAACCCTATTCGGTGAAAAATCTCTATCACATCGAAAAGTAGTAAATTGATCAGGAAACAGTCGTTTGATACGTCGCTAGTTAACCACGTCTCAGTAAGAGCAATGATATCCGCATCGTGAGCTGCTACATTGTTGTAAAAAGCATTAATCTTGGTGTTAAGACCTCTGACGTTCTGGTAAAGCAAATTGACGGGATTGCATTTGGGTTCTTCAGTTAGTTTAAATGAACTATTTTGGGCCTCTCGCGGACATATTTAATCTTTAGATTAGTCTCTCCTGCAGAAAGTCGCGCTTGTAATTCTTGTTTGAGATTTTTGTATTCTTGGAGTTGTCGAGGTGTCTTGTCGTAGGAGATAAAGACATTTTCATATTTAGCTATATCACGTATTTTTTTATAATCACGCACAATAGCGCGCACCCTACTATGGCTCTCCATTGTAACCTTAATCAGCCGTGGTCTTGCAACAGGCGAATCATTATATCGACCCAATCTTAGTGGCTTTATGCCGGAGATGTCCATAGTTGGCATAATAGTTTTAAGCAATAGAGAGACGTCCACAGTATCCGCTGCCACACGCGCATCGCTATTCAGGTCTGTAGTTTGCTCAGGTAGCCCAAAGATAACAATATTTTGTTTTCTCTGCTGTCTTTCATTGATTTCTTCTATCACTTCCTCGAAGTCAAGTTCACATTTTTTAGATGTTAATTGCTCATCGATATCTCTTTTAAACGATAATAGTTTTTCATTGAAGTCATTTTTTAATGCTTCCAGCGCTGCGCAGAATTCGTTTTTTATGGAGCCAATTAGAGACTTAATATCGCTGAATTGTGACATATTATTATTACAGTGTATACAAACAACTTTAATACAACGTGATTTGGCTCTGGTAACAATGGTATCATTTTCTGACAACCCCGTACAGTTCGCATGAATAAGTCCCTGACAGGCATCGCATTGTATAGTAGAGGAGTCAGATTTAATTACGAGATTACAATTTTTACAATTACTCATATTGATGGAGCAGGTATAATAACTATCGCGCTAAACAGGACGAAGGAGTAGACAAGGACACACGCTTCACGCCGCGCTGCCGGTCACAGCGACTTATAAATTGACAAACAATGGTAAGAGGGCAACGGAAGGGTTACTGTATGATCAAACAAAGGATCAATATTAAGGAAGTAAAGATTACAATTTAATACCGCAAGAGAAAAACAAAAACCGAAAAAAAGGGAAAAAGTGGAATGCAAAAGAAACGGACAAATAATTCGACATATGCGAAATACTTACAGCAAGGTTTCTCGTAAGTGGAACAAAAATTTTCCAATATAACACACAAAACTTAAAGATATGTAATAGACAATTATGAAAAATATATCCAGTACACAGGATCAGAATTATCACTCAACAGAAAGGCAAAAATATTTAGAGAGTCAGAGAACACGTCCGTACGCTATGGTGTACTCGCAAGTTACTGTTAATGTTAATGTCCAATACTAAATTTAATTTTATTTTAATTAAGTCATTCAATGATCATATCATAGTATTCAACTCAGGATAAGCTCTTCAATGAAACATAATGCTTCTTTAGAAAAACTAAATGTAGTTACCTATAAATATAACACAATGCAATAGTAATAATAATAATAAAAAGATCATAGAACTCTTTACCAAAACTAAGAAAGTAACGAGGTTATTTCATTTATAGATACATACATTTTCCCTTTTTCTGCAGATGGTCTTCTATCCAAACAGTCCATTGGGGCTTTGGCATATTTCAATCAGTCCTTCACTGCACTTTCTGCTGTATGTATTGTTTAATTGTAACTTTAAATGGAAGACTTAAAACAATGGGTATCATAAGTAACACCAAGGACTACAGGCTGTAAATTTTAGGGATGTATATATAAGTTAATGTTTACTTTGATTGGATTCCTAGATTTTAGTATTACAAACGAATGAAAGTATTTAATACTCACTGTATATTGTTATCATAATTTCTGTATTATCTCTGGCTCCCGTTTTGTGAAAACTAAGTATTCCTTCCCTTCCAGTTATACTTCCACGTCATGTAATAGTAATTAGAATCTGTTACACAAGAATCTAGATTAGAACCATCAGCATTCGATTACCTATATATTTGAAAATAAAGTAAGAAGGTGGTGTATACTAAGAAACCAGGTTATTCAAAAACAAAGTTTAGAATATAGTTAAATTTTCTGACATTAGTTTCCTTATTTTAAAATGGCTACTATGCTGTTTTGCCAATTGTGTATATGCATATATATAATTATATGTCCAATGTGCATCGTATATGCAAATAACTAATAGACTTAATTGATGGGGTACCTACCTACTCACCGTTTAGTTAAATACACTGATTGCTACGTATCACATATTAATATAAAACTTTGATAGAATAGATAAAGAAAAGTTCTAGCACTCGACTAGAGTAGTAAACATGTGACTGCAAGTGCGCCGTGCACGTTGCAGATGCGCAACAGGGGTGGAAGAGTTTATATGAAATGGGGGAGGAATGATACATTCACCAGTAGTGCAGTTTTAATACAATAATTCTGTTACCTATTGTTAAATACATTTTGCATTCATTTATGCAAAAGCACATCTTATATTAAAACAAACAAATTTAGCACAATTTTTTGACTTCATCACAAATCGAATTACATATAGGATTGCAGTTAATAGTTTTTCATATTTCAACGTTGCTTTTTAACGTAGAGTAGACGGTGAAACTACAACGTTTATTTTAGTTATATTTAGACTATGCGTTACATTCCAGTTAATATTTTTCATATTTCAACGTTGTTTTTTAACTTAGAGTAGACGGTGAAACCACAACGTTTCATTTTAGTTATATTTAAACGATGCAACTACAACGTGTTATTTTAGTTAAATTTAAACTATCTGTTACATTTTTTAGTTAATGTGACGTTTCTTCAATGTGTAGTTAAAAGTTGGTTATATAATAAACGTGTTAATTATAACCATTAACGTTGTTTCAACCAATACAACGTTAAATTCACGTAAATGTAACCAACTTGTTCTCACTGGGATAAGATGTATACATGAATTGTATGTGAATAACCTTTTATACTTTTTTAGCAAATAAAAATGTTCGAACTTGAAAAAAAAAATATGGGGACGGGAGTTATCACCGGTAAAAAATAATTGGTAGAAAAACTATTCCTATCCTCCTAAAACAGTAACATATTTATCTTAGCTTTTTTTGCATGTCAAATATTAAAATATGTATAAAAAAGGATTTTTTAAACTCCTTTTGTACATATCATCAATACTTACAAATTTGGCGCTAATTGAGTATGTGGCTAGCTGACATATCATTAATTATACCACCAGTGTGTAATTTAGCATATTAATTGAATGTTAATACAAAGTTGTTCCCCAATCAAGACCAAACTTATTTCCGTTAATTAGATTTAATAATCGCCTCTAAATAAAAGCGTTGGTGTAGGGTTTACAATAAATAATGAGCTAAAACAACGTGCAGATGATATTTAATGATTAATTACTTTATCTTCCCTTACTCTTTTTGTTTCGCTGTTTCACTACTTTCAAGTTATATCAAGAACGAAACTTTTCTTAACTTTGACGGTAAATGCAAAATTATATCCAAGACTAATTTATACGCCCGCACAAGTATTCCTTGTATAGTAAACGTTGAATCAACAAAGAGATAAGAAAGGAAGGATTAGCAGCTCTGCATGCTCAACTGTGGCATCTTGATAGCACTGTCGATTTAATGAAAGGGCACCATTGCAGTCATTGTTTTGACGTTGATTTTGTGGTCATTCGTATTCTAATTTCTAACGCGTTTTTAATTCAATTCATGGGTTATTTGCTCTCTTTCTTGCTGCTTCGTTATTATAGTATATAGTATAGCAACAGTAATAATTTCTTTACTGCCATTCAAATTCCACACAGAATGCATAATTACCTCAAAAAATTATGACCGCGGTTGGTTAAACGAATTCGTAGCTGTAATTCTAACATATCTACTTAAACGCAATGCCATCGTAATCCGCGACGCAATGAAGTATCGTCTCGAAAGATAATACCCTTTACAGTGCCCAACAAAGATGCCGCCACCTTTTCGGCGACTTACATTCCCAGATTAAAATTAAAATCTTTGTAGTTTTCGCCAATATGATTTTCAATTCTCTTGCTCACGTGGAAATTTTATTACAATATATTGTTCGTATTTTTTTTTCTTATATTTTAGTTATCATTAAATTTAGTTTCATAGTTTACCTGTGTGCGCTATTTTAGTATTTAGGTAAACAATACTTTATTTTTGTAGCTAATTTTAGTTTAAATAATTATTTTTATTTCAGTTATAGTAAGGTGTATATAACTTATTATACCAGCAATAAATAAATGTGCAGTCTTCATATATCTTTTTTACTTTTACAAATATCGATGCCAGTTTACTCTAGTTATTTGTAATATATATTAGAAGTAAAGTTATTGAAAAACAAGCGGTATACTTGCTTAGTTTTCAATTCAATTGAAGAAACAAACTTTCTATGGAAGAATCCCTAAGGGAATAAGACAATTATAATACTTTTTGTGAAAATAGGTTTATCAAAATTTTGCGTATAATAGGTATTTTCTTCTTCATGATTGTTAAGTCGGAGCATCTTAATTTTTAAAATTTTGAAGTCAAAACATCTAATCCACTTTTATGCAAAAATTCCAATAAATGTAATTTGATTTGTTCCATAAAGAGCAATAGAAATACAACATTAAGAAAGAATAACTGGACAATTTCTTTAAATAAAGTTAAAACTTTTTTTCCGAGGTGAATGACATTTTTCCCCATATTCTATGTTTTTTTTTTTCAAAATAGTTTGTCAATTATCTTATACATCTAGATCAAGAAATTCTTACAAAACTAAAGTTTAAAAAGTTTCTGTGTTGCAGGTAACAGCTTCAACATATTTATTTCTTCAAATAAAACAACATACTTATTTCTGAATTTCTTAATACGGCATGGGCAGGGCCATATTTTATTATATTTTATGCAAAAATTTCAGTAAGTGCAATTAGATTTGTGCCGACATAAAAGTGATGGAATTGAAACGTTAAGAAAGAATAACATGTTTTCTTAATAAAGGTGATATTTTTTTCCAAAGTGCATAATTCTTTTTTAATGTACTTAAATTCTCAGTTGGCATTTATGTCTAACATTTCATACAGCCATATTAAGAAATTCTTATAAAACTAAACTTAAAACAATCTTTTGTAATAGAAGTAAAGGCTTTAAAAAATTCTAATTCTTCTAATAATTATACAAGAACACAATTTTAGATCATTTTTTAACACGGCACAGCACGGTTACGTAATTAAATGCATATCATATTTGCAAATTACACCGTCTAAGCACGTAATCGACGGCTAAAATAAGCAACAAAAGAAAGATACATATATATGCCGACAATCGCCCCGAAACCTAATTCCCTTGATGTTATACGACAAAGCGGTCGCAATAGATTTATTCACAGAATTCGACTTTATAGTTTCCGGAGAAGAATTCAACGAAAAAATAATTCTTAGCACCTACCCATGCGCAATCGCTGGTAAATTAAAGGAGATGTATTTTTCCCTGTGTTTCCTTATGACTTACTTTCCATATGTCATCTTTTTTTGAATCGATGGTACATACCGCTGTGCACTGATTGTAATAAATGAACTTGCAAAATGAAATTAACAAGGAAAAAAGAAAATTAAATTAGCTAGCTCAACGGATAAATTTTTTAAAGGACGCAAAAGAACTATTAACCCCAGAGTTACCCTCGCGAATTAAAATTTGAATCTAACCACGAAAAGTAAATTGTGAGTGAAAGAAATCTGACTTTCTTAAATACCCCAAAAATTGAAAATGGTTAAATAGTAAAAATAAAACAACAGAATTTTTAACCCAACGAAGACAATTAACAAACAAAATTTATTATTCAAAAAGGGTTAATTACGTGCAGAAAAAAACCGCGAACTGAAGGTTCTGGCCCAAATTAAAAACTGCACGTGATTCTAAATTACAATAGGATAATGCTATTTCCTATACAAAGCAAAAATTTTGTTTGTTCAGGAAGATAATCCTAAATATACCAATATCAATCCACGTGGTTTCAAATTAAAGCAAACATAATTAAGCGTGGACAATTTCTAGTAAATAACAAGAATGAAAAACTAAATGGAAGCACAATGCTTCTACTCACCCAAACGTGGTGATAGATAAAATAAAAATGAATCAGGAAAATAAAAAAAAACGGAAAAATTAACTCAACCTATAATGAGAAAAATTAAACTGAAAATATATCTTCCCGAACAAAAATAATAAATGATCTTATATCTATAATATGCACACATCAACATAATAAGAATTATTATAATGCGAATTCCTTGATGGACTAAATATTCAAATATTTTCAAATCAAATCTCAATATCTCAAGAATTACAAAATGGCAGCAAAGATTTAAAAATACATCTACTCACGTTAAAGTCAACCAAGGAACTACTGCCTGACAAAACTCTACAACAACGCACAACGCAAACGCACAAAATCTAGTAGAAAACGCATAAAACAGAACTAGCAAATCATCAGAACATCCAAACAAAACTTAACACTTAATTAAATAAATCAATACGATAAACTCTTTAAACTATAATGAGAGAATTACAACTAAAATTTATACAAACTAAACATTATTGTGAAAAATTCTCGGTAAACTGAAACAGCCGTTTTAAGCAAAACAAAATATGCAACTTAAAATACACATATCAAACATGGTTTGCAAACCCATAGCAATACGTTTTTTTAACACAGCAGATGATATGTAGCGGCCATGTAGGGTTCATATTGCTTTTCCCTTTCATAACACGTTCTTTGTGATAGGTGTAAATTAAAGTACAGTGGCTCCGTTTATCACAGTCTGGACATAGATTGGGTCATTTTTTCATTGGCTCTCTTCATCACCTGGAAGAAACTGCCATTAAGATTCCGAATATGTATTGATATAGATTACATTGATTTCTCTGTTTGGAATATTTTAAATATGTATTTAATAGTATTTACTCCGCACCTATAGTATTGTAAAGTTGCGAAACATATTTACTGCTTTTATATAGGTAGCATTTTCATTGAAAACCTATTACGTGATTACTTACTATCTAGTTATTTAAACTAAAATTTATAAATGCTGACGAGCACATATGTATTGATGTTATGTTATGATTTTCCTATGTTCACAGAAGGATACAGACTGGTTACTTAATTTAAGAAATACAATCATTTAATGTAACTTTCTGTTTATTTCCTATATAAATAATATGATACATATGTTCGGAATCTTAATGGCGAGAAGTTGGCAAGGCAGCTGCATTGTCCACACTGTGATGAATAGAGTAACTGTAAATTAAAGAAGAAAAGTGGGACATCTAGTGGTGAAATAATAAAGTAACGCTAGCGGTTATTTTTCGAGCAACACATCAAAGACGGCGACAGAAAGTGATCCTCTTTTTTTATCCCTTCGTTAGTTGAATAACCGTTTATAATGCCAAAATAGATAAATTAACATTTAATCTTACCTATTTTATGTAATGCTTAAATGTTTCTAAAATCAATATTACAGGGTCACATCCACACATAAAGGTATATGCCGTTTTTCTGAAGCGTTAACTTATAAATGACGATTGCAGACATGCTCACGTTCGTTTCATATACGTTCAAATATCACGTCTTTAAATTGCCAATATCGGCGTTTTATTAAACTCGTGAAACGTTATGTCATACAGTTTTCGCAGTAATGGCGTCATCGTTCTGACGTCTTTTACTATAAAATCGGTGTGAATAAAAGTGGTAAGAATAGCAACGCAAATCAAAGTTTAAAGAAGCGGAGAAATAAATGACACGCTTATTTTATTTTGATCGATTATGGTAATTTTAAAACCTACACGTTTTCTCTTCAAGAACAGAGGTGAAAGCCAATGGAAGCTTTTTTTAAATCGAACATCTGTATTTTTGTGCTTATTGAGATATTAAATTTTGGATATAACGACTCTTTAGATAAAAGAAATAACAGAAATTGTTTAAAATGTCCACCAATAGGCCTATGGTGGATAGAAGCTTCCATGAAGTCATTCTAATATTCTCATTTATAGAGAGTGTATTTAGGGTACGGCAAATTTTTTATTTTCAGAAATCTTAAATCACTAATTTAACATGAAAATATTTTGGTTTAAATTGTTTAAGAAAAAAAATATGTTTTATCGACTCGGTTTAATTAGATGTTATTCAGTACAACAAGAATGAATGGAGAGGATACAAGTTTTTCTTAAACCATATATTTTATATCTACTACATTCTTTAGAATAACAATGAAAATAGCTTTTATCTTATTTTATAGGCAAAGATGAACATAAACTAGGAAAATTATTAAAGTTAACATTTTCCCCAAATAATAAAAAATTCTATATCATTAATAAATCAATGTATTTCCCCTACAGCCAATTCTCGTCAACTACACAAATCTCAACGGCAGCAATTCCTCTGAACGACATTAAGTCTTGCGGATTTTTTTTTAGATCCATACAAAGCGACCTTGAATCCTTCCATTCATTCACACGTCTAGAATCTTGACAAGCGCTTTTATAATATGAAACTTTACTCGTAACGCAGTTTTTACCGTCTGAAATTCGATTAGTACTTTCATATCGTGTTTACCACTTCATCAAGCATCTACTACAGTAAATTAACTTTTGTTAATTTACTGTAGATGAAAATAAACTTTTTATACGTAGCAAAAAAAAATGCGTGTTTGGAAATATTATGTAAATGTTCTCTAACGAAGTTAATGATGCTTGAACGAGAGTTCTGATAAACCGCAACCTAAACATTACTTCTAAAAGTCAATCTTGAATTATAGCAGCTTGTTAAAGAAAATTGAATTTGCCAAAAGCGCTGTTTCTACAACAACTAAGTTCCAAACAATATACAATAACGATTCTCATAATTAACACATATTTATCCCCCTACTAGTGCTTTTATGTGTTCAATCAGTCTAAACATGGTTTAGGAAATTTACACAATGAAAAAATTTAAGAACTTTTTATATCCTATTTTACAATAGAAAATCATTTTTCTTTTGTACTTTCGATTTTTATAATCATTTTGATGTATCATCTCATATTAATACCTTGCTTCAACATTATTTTCCTCAAATAAATAAGAATTCTCTCAATACGACATCAAATATCAGTTCTGTAGCGGTACAAAAATAGTAGATACTTGATTCCTTTTTTCAAATAATCTTCAATTTGCTCTCTCTGATTTCCTCTTTCGTCCCATCATAGGAAATGCGTTTCGCTGTAGACCTTGATAAAGGTGTAATACGATCACCTGGGGCCACACACACAAAACATATTTTTATGCGATTGTATTACCTAACTTATGTTATTCAAAACTTCATCTAATTCGCAGACCTTTGGGTTTAAGAGGGATAGTTTGTAACAGTCATGATTTACAACAACATTTACGGAATATTTGGTTAATTTGTCTGGAAAATATATTAAATATAAATATGTCAATAATACAAAGATGTACACTTAAGTTTTGACATCTGTTCCGATAATTTATATAAACGAAAACTTATCGGTTTATAATATGAAAATTAATAGGCACTAATTGACGTTTGGAATATGCAGGGGGGCATTAAATTAAACGTAGCAAAAAAAAGTAATCTGATCATGAAACACATGATTCTAAGTGCGAATTTGACGTCAGTAATCGTGAAACTAACGTCGTGTCACGCCCTATGGGCGACTACAACGAGAGGGAAAAAAGGAAAACGGAAATTACACGCAGTGTCAGGCCTGCGAAGCGACTACGGTGGAAATCTAATGACAGCGATAGGCAGTCGCACACTGTAATTTTGACCTGAAGATGTCCCTTAGTGGATGAAACCGATTGTATGATATTAAAGAATTTGGGAGACATTGGACCATTTTCCTTTCATTTACCTTGCTATAATTTACTCACGCAGAGTCAAAAACCACGGATTATATGAAAATACTTCTGTAAAAATTAGTAAAATTGCGTATACCTCTGCTCGGAAGACCATGGCATGCTTCCCTCGTAGGTAGCTGACCATGGTGTTTCTCACCTCATTGTATACTCAAGCTCTGTCTAGAAACAAATCATTCCCCGAACCTATCTCTGTAATTGGATTGACTCCGATTTATTCGATCCTTGATTTTCGCCTCGAAATTCCTGTTAAAAAGATATGTCGAAATCATGTCGTTTGATCTCATTCACAAAAGATTGCCTTCCACTAGGCCTCCTCCATTAACGCCAAATGCAGAGGAGTGAAGTATAAAAGGCATTCCTTTGCTGCTGTAGGAGTGATCCACATTGCTCCTGCTATTACACACGCAAGCCTCTATGTCTTTCCAACTTCAGTTATAGCAGTAGCTGCCGCATTTTTGGTCACCATATCAGAGGAGTCTTCGTGTTTTCATGGGCTCTTCTAGCCATCATGAGTGCTGCCTTCACCCTGGTTTAAATCCTTTAAAGCTGTTGATTCCAAGTAAGCTCGGGGTAAGGATAACACTAAGGTATTTCACCTCTTCTGACAGGTTACTTCTTCACTCCGAAGTTTTAGCGTCCAAGACCATTTAAATTTCTCCTTCTCGTGAATGCTATTTTGGTCGTTTTGGATGCACTAATATTTAAAGCCTGTTCCTCGGTCAATGCTAATACAACTTGTACAGGGTTCTATATTTTTCTCGCAATATGACCAGGTTCCACTGTGGAGGGGATGAAATCCGGTCCGATATTTTTTTTCGAACAGAGCCATCATTGCTTAGATTAGTTGCTAACAAACAGTTTTCGCTGTAACCTATTCAAAGATAAATATTTGCAACATTTTTTAGAATCTGCGCATGCGCAATCGTCGGTAGAATTTTAATTCCCTTGGTTACGTCGAAATTTTGTTTACACGCAATTATTAGGGGCGGAGCCTTCTATCTACCATTATTATTTGTTATAGTTACACATAACGGTGAATAAGTATCCATTTCCTTTCTAATTTTACCAATTTAAAAATCTATTTCGTTTGATAGTGTGAGAATCGTGTGCAATATTTTTAAATCCTTAACATGGATCGCTGGCTAAATTTAAAACGCAAAAATACTGAAAGTGTTAGTGTCGATACATCTTGCTCAAAGTTGAGTGAAACTTCTTTCAGTGATCATAAGAAATGTCGCCGTTATAGTAAAGAATACCTTTCTATCGGTTTCACCTACACAGGTTCGGTAGACAAGCAAATGCCTCAGTGTGTGTTATGTTATGAAATTTTGTTGAATGAGGCAATGAAGCCGTCGAAGCTTCGAAGACATCTTGAGACTAAACATAAAGACCATGTTACAAAGAGCATCGATTTTTTCAAAAGTAAGGAACGTGAACTACAAGGAAGTAAAAAAAATTGTAAAAATGACTGCAGGCATTTGTAGCAACGAAAATGCTGTGAGAGCTTCATTTGAAGTTTTTCAACTAATAGCGAAAACTGGGAAACCGCACACAATAGCTGATTATATTGCCTGCTGCAAAAATAATGGTTATATTTAATGGCTTTAATACCATTGTCAAATGATACAGTAAAGAAGCGAATTCACAGCTTGTCAACTAATATGAAAGAGCAGTTGTTACAGAAAGTTCGTATGTCGCCTTATTATGCCCTACAACTAGACGAAAGTACAGATATAACAAATAAAGCAACCTTGATGTGTTACATTAGATATGAAAATGCGAAAAATATTGTCGATGATTTGCTCTTCATCTCCACATTAGTGCACACTACAGGAGAAGAGATATTTAGTAGCATAAACAACTTTTTAACATCTCATAATGTTGACTGGTTGGAATGCATTGGAATCAGCACTGATGGGGCGCGAGCTATGCCAGGAAAGATTACAGGACTTATAGCACGAATTAAAGAAGTTGCACCATCGGTGGCTTGGACTCATTGCTGCCTGCATAGAGAGGCCTTAGTTGCTAAAAAAATCCCAGAGAAACTACAATTGACCTTAAACGAATCAGTAAAAATTGTCAATTTTATAAAAAGCAAAGCGTTAAATTCAAGACTTTTTGAACAACTTTGCAAAGGAATGGACAGTGAGTACTATCATCTCTTGTTGCATTCTGACGTTCGTTGGTTATCACGAGGTAAAGTGTTTTCTCGCTTATGGGAACTGAAGGACGAAGTGAGGCTATTTCTCATCGATAAACAGTTTTACCTTAGTTAATCGCATGTGTGATTTTTCATGGCTAATAAAGTTAGCGTGTTTATCAGATATTTTCACCCACTTAAATGTGCTTAATTTAAATCTTCAAGGACAGCAAGGTACACTGACAATTTTCGAAGTGAATGACAAGATCGAAGCAATAATTAAGAAGCTGGCTTTGTGGCATCATCGACTCTCCAATAAAAACTATGAAGCATTTTCAAACTTAAAGAACTTTCTTGAATCTATTGACGAAGAGTTGTATAGAGAGGACATGTTAGTTATTGCACAGCATCTAAATGATTTGCAACACAATTTTCGTGAATATTTTCCAGCTCCTGATTCAAATAATGAGTGGATTAGGAATCCGTTTTCAGTGAACATCTACAAGCTACAAGGACTAACAGCAATAGAAGAACAAAAACTCATTGAAATATCCACCAATGGCGCTTTAAAATTAGAGTATATGAAAATGCTGCTTCCAAATTTTTGGGTGCAGTTAAAAGAGGATTATCCAGAGTTATCTATGAAAGCTCTAAAAGTTCTAGTGCCTTTTGCGACTACCTACTTATGTGAAAAAACCTTCTCTGCTCTTATTTACCTTAAAAATAAATATAGGAATCGTTTAACAAATGTAGAATCAGAATTGAGATTACAAGTTTCCAACATTAAACCTGATATAGCAAGACTTGTTAGCGAAATACAGCACCAAGCATCTCATTAATTTATTATATGTAATACTAAAACAAAGATGGTCAGCGTTACTGTTTGTTTATGATTTCAATTAAAACTCCTGTCATATTTTTTTATTATCTACTTATTTAAAATACCTTCAATATGTCAAGTGAAAATCTTAATAGGGGTCCGTAAGTACAAAATAATATTCAAAGGGGTCCGCGATAAAAAAAGGTTAAGAACCGCTGGTATACACTATTCTTGTGCTTTGCATTGATTGTTTTGCAAGTAGATAAAATAGTCAGAAACGTTCATTACATTGTAAATTTGAAGATCATGACACAAATAAATAGCGATGGGTCCAGATTGAAATCTTGGGATTTATGAATCTATTAGGAATAACGTTTATAAATATTCGTTACATAGACCAAGTAAAGGGGGTAAGAGACGAACTGAATCCCAAACGGACTTCTTATAAACACATTTTCTGATTAAATACCTCTATTTATAAGTTTGCTGATTTTATAGTAAATTAGAAATTACTCTTTATTTTTTGAGATAAATTATTAAATTATGATGATAATTCTGTAATAAATACTACCTTTCGTTAGGGTTTTAGTGTAGAGAAATTCAATTAAACGACAAATACACCACATAATGCAGTCAATATACTCCCATATCCTACGCTATTGTCTTGGGAACAATAACCCATTATTGGATATATACGCAAGCCCATACGACATTATCACTCGTATCCGTCTGCTGCACGGCATTTACACAATCACGAAAAGCTTGTCACGCACACAAATATATCCATTACATCTACTATACTATCAGGTCATCCTTAGCGATTTAGCGGCAGCGATAATACGAAACGAAGGACTTCGATCGTTTTAATGTGCCATCGTTCGTAGTATATATTACCAATCTGGAAAATAATCTACCCACCGCATCGATTTGCTTTATTTGTTCGACGGCGCTGGACGCAATTCCGATTTCGATTTGCGTCCGTTCGGGTCACTTTTCTAGATAGGAACGCACTCGCGTCCCGGAACTAAATTAAACGGAAGAATAAATTGCAATAATATCGCTCGAATGGGCACGGAAATGCGAAATGTGGGTCGTGATGTGTGCGTGCTGCGTAAATCCGAAGTTGAGAGGTATTTTTGTGTATGTTTGTGTTTTATTTTCGGGATTTATTCGGTGGAAAGTATCCCGTTTTCCATGGATATTCTACCTTAATTAAGGAAACAAAAGCGGAACAAATCGGTAGAACGAATTCAACTGACCTAACTACAGTGTAATCCCCCTTAGTGTGAAGCTAAACTAACTACTCAAGAACATTGCAAATATCTCAAAAAATGGTTAAGTTCAGCGATGAGAAGCCCTACTGCAAAGTAGTAGATTCGATAAATCGACAAGACAGATAAAAATCGCACCATTCCATTTAAAATAATTGATATCAACACTTTATACACCGAAAGTGCTACAAAGTTTAGAATATTTTCCCTAAGTAGATCACAGTGGGCCATGACTACTCTGCTTTACAATCAAACTTCTACTAGTTTCGAAAAAAGTTCGAAAAAAATCTAATGAATCAGTTTGATGGAGCACACTGTATATCTTGTCTTTTAAAAGATGCAGGTGGAGGGGTGGGGCATTGTAATATCCTGAAGATTTTCCTTTTATTTCCTCTAGACATTTCTTTGTTAATATGCTTTCAAACAAAGATTTATTCTGTATTCATGAAAGTAATTAATATAAGTTGCTAAACAATCAATACGTTAGCGGTTATGCTATTTTATGCAAGGGAGTTGTGGATTCCATAATGCCTTGGATGTTGACCTTTTAAATATAAATTTTCATAAATATTGGTGCCCATAGGTGATTTGATTTTCCGTCGTGCGTGTTGTTTTAAGTTTGCCGTATCCCACCGCGCGGTATATTCATTCTACGCACGCTTCAACCCCCATTATCGTGAATGTGGCAGATTCCATCGACACCTCATCGTTCTCTCTGACCAGACTATAAATTGTAATCGCCCTTCGGGTATAACACGACACAGTTTTTCCGACCCTGTCTGTAGTCGCCCCACGAGCGCGACACATCGTAATTCTTGCCCCTCAGACGCCGCACGACGCACAATGTTCAATAAGTGGAAAAACACCTTTTTGTTGTCACTACATGCAATAGTATCTTTATAACAAAAGGATATTTAATTTTGCCACACAAAATGTATACTGGGTAGCAGTGTTGGTGATTGACTGATCTATTATTTTCGTCAAGACATTTATAATGGCTCTATTTCTTTATTTACTGTATAAAATTTGACATAAAATTTAGTATTAATGCTTATATTCGTAGTAGTTACCTTAGCTGTTGTCGTTTCATTTTCAGATGCGAAAACCTGCGAAACACGTTTTTGTTTACATCTGTTTACTAGACAAACCTGAAATCAATAAAATGCGAGCAATATGTAATGTACTGTTGATGTTTCATTGTCTATGTTGAATTAGTTGTATGTAACATCCGTAATTTTTTACTTAGATCAGAAAAAGACACCAAAGGCGCAGCCAAAACAAAAACGGAAACTTGAAGAATATCTATATTCATATTCATTTGTCTATTAAGTTAGATTTACAAATAACCTTAAAGATGCTACAGATATGCAAAGAATCTCACCATGATATTGTTTTAGTTAATATAAAAATTCAAGATTTATCTTATAGGTTTAATTTTTCTTAAGAAATTATCTTTTTATCTTTAATATAAAGAATTACACGTAATGACCAAAAAAATAGTTTGATTCTATCTTAATAAAAATGGATAGCGACTCGTAAGTGGATATTTTTTAAAATATATTATGTTTTCATTGGGAAAATTTGTTAACATGAATATATACATCTTAGAAGCCTGTAAGGAACATAAACCATCGAGATTTAGCAAACTTTTAATAACAAGTAGTTTTTTTTTCGCATTTGCCCAGTTCTAAGTCAAGTGAAATGGTAAGTATTTTAGAATATAATATAATAATAATTTTATCGAAGTGTTTTCCCAACTTTTGGTAGATAGCTGAATGAATTATTACGTTTGGAAAATTAATTTTGCATTTCTAATTCAGCACGTAACATATTGAATGGTTATAAAAAAAAAAACCCTTTGGACAATTTTTTTTCCGGACTGAAATAATATTTTTCTTCCATTAACCGGGCCATAACTGAAGTTTTTCACTTTCTGTTCACGTTCTGGTATTTGAGCCTGGGTACCTGTTATCAAACTAGTTTTTTAAAACATAAGCCGTTATGGATCCCGGCGATAGAAAAGGAAAAAATATGTATACATGAATGACAAAAAGCAATGAAATCAATTCGATTGATATTTTTTTACCCAACATATTTCGTCTCTGTGTCTACTACATTTCAAATTGATCGTGAAACGTTATGAAAGCGAACAAGAATCAGGAACGCGCTTGTCTGAATATGAAAATCAATAGTAATAAATTCAAGTTAAAATATTCAATGTGAATTACTATTAATAAAAATAATAATATAGTGTATATTTATTCAACGTGGGGTTGAATATAGCACATTTTCAAAATTTATTACTTTTAAACGAAAAGTGTAAACAATATTGTTGTATTGTTAATTTATCTTCGTTAAATATAATAGCAAATATGAATGATTTTGTAAAAATACAGCATACATATACCAACAACCTAACATAAAAACCAATCAGCCCCTGTGGCCTAATGGACAAGGCATCGGCCTCCTAAGCCGGGGACTGTGGGTTCGAGTCCCACCAGGGGTAGTTGACTTTTTTTTTACGTTTCTTGGTCTTTCAATTCAAATTTATGTTTTCAAAGCTGTTGGTGTCCTATTTTCATTCTTATTTATACCTTCCTCTTTTTGTTTCTTTGAGAATAAAACATTTTCTTTCAATTTTCTTAATTAGAATTTTGTTGCTTGTTATCCTGGGCTGTATTTAGGAAGTTCGTAAATACGGGACATGTTATGGAAAAAATAATAATAATAAGGTTGCTGTTATGACTGTATATGAAGCTTAGCTAGGGATAAGATATTTACCTTTTTCATGAAACCTCAATATAGTAGTATAAACAAATTACTCACATTAAGAAAAAATATATTGTGTAATCCTGTCCAAAGGAATATATATTTGAAGCTGCTGCTTAAACTTCATTTCTGTCAATAACACGACATTTGAAACATAATTTACACGTTCTCGAATAGATTTTTGCAAATGTTTTTTTTTTCTAGTTTTTGTTTTTTTTTACATTGAAATCGCATCACAAAACTGCATTATTAAAAAAATAACAAGTAGCCTAATTTATTTTTAAAACGGGTAGCATATCTACTCTAACGAATATCAATAAATTAAAATTATCGACGCTGCATGAGAATTTAGTATTTACGAATGCTTATTATTATTATTTCAGCAGATGGGAGAAATCCAATTTCTATTTAACTGAGTTAGTTTTGCTTTCGTAACTTCTAATTTATTAAGCTCCACCTAGTACCACGCATACATACCTAGGCAAAGTAAACTTTCAGTAGGTAGCTGAATGAATTATTACGTTTGCAAACTAATTTACTTTTTAACTCTATGCTCGACATAAATGTGTAAATCAGATACTCAACCGTAGATTGCTCAACATACTTTCTTTTTAAGTCCCATTAGTTGAGAAGGAGCATACATTAAACGTACTAACTTACTTCTACTTAATTGTTGCATAATTTAACTTAATTACTTCTTCTTTCGTGAAATATAATGTGACTTCTACTTCAATGTAGTGATTTATGTTGTGCTAAACAATGCAATAATAAAAAAATATATATGTATTTATGGTTACTTTTCAAATTTACAATTTTATTATTACATTTTTAGCGCCCAGCGTGGAGCTCCTAAATAAAATCATAAATTAGCAAAATAACATCCATAAGTATTTTTGTTATTACGCTATCTTATTATTACAATGTAGAAGTGAAGAATATGAGGAAGAATAATAAAACAGCTTCTTATTTAAAAGTTTATTTATTACCACATAAGTAAATATACCAAAATTGACATTCCTTTCAACCAATTCTACGAAACAAAAAATACATAATCAAAATAATTAAATATCAAGATAAGTAATACGTGAAGGAAATAAAAAACTTTCACAACTTACTTCCAGCATCAATTAACGCTGTAGATGCAAGCACCACTGTTTGGGGACGTGGAGAAGATCAATGTGGACAAATCGTGTTCCCCAGCAGCGTTTATCTTTCCGTAGAATTTCCCTTTTATCTTTGTCATGTACTTGTCCAAGTTCTCCTGAGGCACCAGAGCGACAGCACAACCACCCCAACCGGCCCCAGTCAATCTAGCCCCGAACGCCAGCTCCCGAGACAGTTCCACCAGAAGATCGAGCTGGGATGGCTGCATTCGTAAAGGTCCCTCAAACTTTCGTGGCTCTCTTCCATGAGACGTCCGAGCACTTTTAGATTGGCCTCGCCGGATCCCGAAGTGTCCCTGCATGTTTCGATGAACTTTTCAACTCGTAAACTTTCTGGAAGCAGAAAGGGTGGGAGTCGAAATTTGCAACTGTTAGCATATACATTAATAGGATAATGATGAATTGTGTGAATTAATTGATGTTTTTAAATATTGGGGTATCTGTAGGGAAGATACTTGGCTTCAACTTATAATGTATGTATGTGTTTATAGGGCACAAATATGTATTAAGGGCAGGAACGAGAAAAGGAAGAAAAAAAAAAACAATCATAAATCTGTAACTGACATGCCATTAAAGGTGTTGTGGATACCAGGAACAAAATTATGCGAGTACTCTTGTAGTAAATCACTAGCACTAAACCCCTTCATACAGGGTTCAGGAACAGCTACTGACGAATTTCAGAGAGTTGTGACTAGGTTATTGGGAAACTGTAGTGTAAAGCTTGTTTCGTATGAAATTCAGTTTTAGTAATGCCGAATTCTTGGCCAGTACAGCAACGTACTTTTTGTATTATGGTGTTCATTTTCTTTATGGAAGCTAGGAATGTCAACAACGTTTACCGCAGGTCCCAGAGAACAGTTCGTACCCTGAATAATATTGGAAGAGTACGACAAGGAATACAGCGAAGTCTGCTTCTTTCGACAGTTCTTCAAGCGCAAGCACTAATTTTTTCGAATAGAAACATCCGAATTTTACACTAAGATTTAGGAATCCATCCCTATAAAAGCCAAATAGTGGAAGAGATTTAACCGCCAGATTTCGCAATACGTAGATAGTTTTGCACAGATTTCTTTGCTCTTCGTCGCGATGATATGAATGTTTTGCCCACTCTGATCATGTCTGAGAAAGCATATTTTCAGCTATGGGTTGTGTTAACACACAAAACATGCGGTATTGGTCGACTGAGCAACCCAAACAAATTCAAAACCAATCCTTATACTCCCAGAAACCCACATGTCACATTGCTCGAGCCTGTATCAGATGGTTTGGAAAAAAATGTTTCCTAACAAAATAATTTCTCTGGGCGGTAATGTCAACTGGCCGCCAAGATCTCACAGGCTTTAACCACCTATGAGATCTCTTTATAGGGGTATTTGAAATCAAAAGTGTCTGTAAACAGAACTCACACATCGGAAGAATCAAGAAACAACATTTGTCTTGATATTTTGCACCGTCTCCTGCAATTATTCAAAATTGGCCCCAAGAATGCTGTCTTCCGCATTCTTGTAACGACATTTGACAAATCGAGCGATTTTATCAAATATAATTTTTAAAAGTTTAGTTTACAGCATTACAAATTATATTACGTGTCCTAAAAATATATGCAAATTGTATTGCCATAGACAGTTCTTGAATGCGTTCCCAAACCAGTCTGAATTTTATCTTGGCATTCACTGGTGTCCTCAGTAGCCAGGCGATACTGTTACTTTGCTGTGGGTGCTCGAACATTTAGCATCGAGTTAAGTTAACGAAATAGGGATCGTCAAGTTTACATGGTATGGGCCCAGAACCTGTTCTAGTAGTGTCTAAAAACGCAGCAGGCGAACAAGTAAGAAATTAGCCCAAAGAGAAACATAAAGAACACTGGAATAATACAACCAAGCAAATTCATGGTAAGATCTTTGTTAAGGACAAAAAAGAAGACCGAAGAACTATTGCAGCTCAGTAGGTATCATCTTTGCATCGTATCAGATATAACAGCATACTTTACAGTGGTGAAAAGACACTTACAGAAAATTGGGATCAACCTTGGATATACCAACTGCAAAATGTGTAATGAGATAAAAGAGAACGCATATCACATTCTATGTGAATGCGACGCTGTAGACCCAAGAAGACAAGCAATTCTTGGCAAGCGAAAAATGAACCCAGAGGATCACTTCGATCGACCAGTCAGAGACCAGTACAGCTTAGTGCCAGTTTCTGCGCTTGAAATCCTATTGAATCAGTGTTGGCTGTCATGATATCAGGTGCTGTAGTTTTTTGATGTAAACTATCGAGGCTACCTTTATAACCGGGTGTTTATCAGGCTTTAAATTTAGAGAATTAGTTCATGTTGTCATTGCATTATTAACTTGCCCCAACTCTACTTTGGTATTTGTTCGATTAATTCGAATGTCTAAATCCACATCGGAAACTTTAGCTCCTTCCTGGTTTTTTAATTTTTGATTAAACTTCTTACGTTACTTTGAGCCTGCCTAGCTGTCTTATCTCATCAATTTCAAACACCCTCTATTCATAATATCCATTGTCAAAATCTGGTATTAGTTTCTTATCTGTACCAGAGAGTTTTTACAGCCATCCGATTCAGATGTTATCGTTATTTTATTCCTCCTCCATTTAGGATAACATCGCTTCCTCTTTTTTGAATTTGACTTCTATTTCATAGGCTGCTGTGGGTGGTTTCTCGAGGTTTTCGAACTCTTTCAGTAAACTCACAGAAACGTCACCACTCTGGCTACTTCTTCCAGTGTAAAAACGATTCTTACAGCTAGCGTTGCTTGATTAATCTTGCGAGTCAGCTATGCAACAACTGTGTGCAACAAAGATATCGCCCTTTCAAGGTTTTCAAACTCTCGCAAGCCACACGCAAACATCGTCATACTCTCCAGGGCAAATGAATTTGAATTTTCTTCCCGCCCAGACGTCTTATTCTAGTGTGCTGGAATATGAACTTTTGACACTCCCAAGATTCGTTCTGCGAGCTTAATCTTCCAATCCTACTTGAGTCAAAATCGTTTATGTCTTCTTCTTTGATGTCTTCTAGAGGTCTTCATTCAAATTTCATTTTATCATTCATGCTTGACTTTCTTGGAATTACTGTCATATCCAGCTTCTATTTGCTTCTAGTTCTTTATCGTACTCGTAGTGGTAATCTCTGCAGCACTCGCTGCTTTGTCATTTAGCTGCGGAAGGCTTCCTGCAAGATCAAAACCCAATTCTTCGCTTGGAGAACTGTCAGGATAATACTTGATACCTATCATTTTAGTCAACGATAAAGTTGTAGATTTTACTAGGCAATCTTTGACATCTTGGTCGTGACGCCTGACGTATTTTCTCAAGGAAATCTTTTTTCCTCCCATATTCATCTTTGATGCTTCCTTGCCTACTTCTTCTATAACAACGAAATCGTCGATGCGATCTGGTTTCTCTAGTATTTCGAAAGAACTGCTACTTGCGATTTCTGGTCAGCTTGCTCCGATATATCTCTTTTAGTTCATTCAAAACCCTTCTTTCTTCTTTTGATGCTGTTGCAATTAAATCCAAAGAATATTTCTTTGTCATTATTTAAATGAACTGTTTTTTCACTTAATATATATTTTCAACTAAAAATGGTATTATTTCAAATAAAGGTAAGCGTATTAACTAAAAGAAATAAGTATTAACTGAAAGAAATGCTTCTTTTAAATAAAGGCAAAGAATTATTTCTTTGATTTAAGGCATCCTTTTTATCTGTGTACGTAATATTAAAGGACAGTTTTTCCTGATACACTTCATGGTGTAACAATTGTATGGTAACAAACACTGCATAACAAACAACTTAATGCAATTGCTTCACCTTACTGCTAAATATCTATCGAGGAAGTACAAAGGCTTATACTAGGTGACATACCGCTAAAGACGTGTAAAGCCCTATCCCTAAGTTTAAACTGTTGTATGTGGGTGGTGTTCGGGGTCAGGCTAGTCCTGTTCAATTCGTCCTCGGTAACGTTCAGTTCCTTCAGCACCTCCTCTTTGTCGTAAGGTGCCGTGTGGAGGGTCTCCTTGACGATTGTTATCATCGTGGGTAAATCCACGTTCAGAGCCCTTTGTAATTCACCCAGCCGTCTGACGTTGATCCAATCCATGCCCCGTTTCTTCGCAATTATCTGTAACGTTAAATTCGTTAAAGCGAGCGAGTGAGTTGTGTGTGTGGCAAGCGAGGGGAGTGGTTGAATGTGTCAGGCGGACGGAACAAAAAGGGGATTATTGTTCTATTGTAACCCTTTATGTGCGACGTAAGTGGGATGTGATTAAACATGGGTTTATATGTGAGTATAATGAGGGTATTATAACCATCTCCGTGTTTGTTTTATCGAGTTATCTTAATTTAATAAAGGCAAAAGTAAATTGTATAATCGCAAAACTGAATCTTTAATTTCACCAGAAAGAATTTTGAGTTAATATCTTAATAAATCAACAACGTTGAATAATAACTGTTATGTTAATCCCAAGGTAGCCATATAAATATTTCATCTATAAACGTTTGCATTCCCATTTGGTTGTTGCTGTACACTTTGTCGTGTATCTCACCTGCGCTGCGAGACGGCATTCGACCACTCTATAATTGTAATCCGCCGTGGCCGCTTTGTTCAACTTTGCGAGGCTGTGGGCGACCACAAACACTGCTCCTGATGGCAGCGCTACGTCCTTACATCTCAGAGGTGAGAAATCGATCGCTTTGGCGCAACCTGTAAAGTATTTGTAAGCAGTTTGATAGATGGAACTGTCGATAGTATTATACAGTTTATTATAAATGTTTTAAAATGGGAGAAAATACGGTCTGGAAATTTATATATGTTCTGAAGCTTTTAACCTGAAACATAAAAGTATTATTTTCGTTTTATTACATTCCGGCGACCTGACATAACTTTGCGACATGTTCATGAAATATAAAATCATTATCCAATGTTAGTGTTTTTTAAAGATAACAGATAGGTGACAGATAAATATTCTGTTTTTTTTAGAGCAAAACAAAATGGCGGATGATTTGGCAGGATTTAATTATGTAAATTCTAGCACACTGCACAATTCTATATGATCTAAGTCTGTATCTGGATGCATCACCGCAATATTAGCTTCACCAGGGTGGAAAGAATATAATAGCTGCATTACTCTTGGTAATCTTAATGCAGCATAAAAACAGAGGTCCCAGCACTGATCCCTGGGGAACATCAGAACAGATATTCTCCACATGTGGCTCAGTAGTATCAACAACAACGCTGTGTGGTCTGTCCACTATGTAGGCTTGAAAAAATGATAAAGATGTATCATTTAATCACTCTAATCCATGGTAATGTAGTTTCGCACATATAAGTTGATGATCTATCGCAGGGGTCACCAAAATACGGTCCGCGGGCCAAACCCGGCCCACTGGGTATTTCAATCCGGACCGCGCAAGTTGTAAGTACCAAGCGGTTAATTCAGCTATTGCCGATAGTTTTTCTCACCAACAATAAGTGTTTACGAAAATTATTGTACCGGGAGGTATCTAGGTACATCTACTACTCACCGACTGTTAGTCAACTGTTGTCGCGGTAAATAAGTCCGCTTAATTCATTTACTATGAACGCTTTCGTCGTACTTCGCAATAATATTTCCAACCTTATTTAGAATTAAATTTGAAATATTCATGAATAGATTTGCGATAAAGCTGAAGAGGTGTGCCCAAAGAAGAGGGTTTGTTTTTCTGTTGACCTTTCAGCTCAAGCGACTGTTAGATAAATTGAAAATATCACAATACGCTTCTTAATGGAGAAGGCAAAAAATGTCTAGTGGTTTTTGTTAGTTCTTGATGAGTCAACAGTGATTGTTGATACTGCCCAAGTATTTTTGTTTTGTGCAAAGCTTTCAATAAGTCATTGCATAATTCATCAAACACCTCTATCTATTTTGCATTATTGAACCAGTTGTGGCAGTGGTTAACTTTATTGGCTCTCGGCGAATTAACCATCGCCAGTTCAATGGTGCAATAGTGGAAAAGTTTTATTGAGATTTTTGGAACTCAGAGAAATTATTAATATTTTTTTAAATGAGAAAGAATTTCTACAATCGTTCCGTCAATTAATAGTAATTATTGCTTCTGTTTCTTATGCCCTCCCAACTGAACTTTCGTCCCTTCAAATTATTTTGAATAAAAAGATACTAACATTCCTTGAAGTATTACAAAAAAAATATGTCGCAATTCATTTCTTGTGATCTAGATTAGATTAGAATTCCTAAAAATGGATCCTATTTTACTTCAAAATTTTCTGGTCAGATGTTTTCAAGGTGCCCAAATCTTCAGAAGTAGCAGGTTTTGAACTACTGAGATGTGTTTCTAAATGCCCTAAAATAGTGGAATTTTATTTTTCTTGGCTCTCTTCATAACACTACTATAGGTTTGTCTTTTTTGTCTTTTTTATTAATAAATTTTTGGTTTATTGCGTAGTACTTGATTGTTTTATCAATCGTTTATTCCAGCATCTTGTTTTCCTGTTTCTTCCAATGTTGCTCTTAAATATTTAAATTTCTCAGTTGCTCAATTTTAGTATCATTTATTTCAATTTTAGTTTCAACATTCTGGTTTCCGAGGATTTTAGCTTTTTCTATGTTTATTCAGGGCATCTCTTCTTCCATGTTTCCTTTCCATATGTTCAAATTTTCTTTGTTTTTCACTGTCTGTTATTATTACCACATTGTCTGCAAAGATTCCATTATGTAGCTATTTCAATCAGAGGATTGAAATAATACATATATATTACACAAGCAACTTTCTTATACTTTCAGTTCAAACATTTATTAACTTTTTGTTGTTTTAACCAGATGAAGATAAACTTTTAATATTTAATATTTCGGTACTGTTTGGTTTATTTATTGCGTACTTTTCTAGGTACTAACATATAGAAAATAATGATTACTATAATATTTACTAGCGATAATAATTTATTGTAATGTTATTTATAATCCACCAGATAAAAATTATTTGACCATTTGGAAAAGTTAATAAATAATAGAAATAATTTAAAATAAAACCACCGAAGCCTATAGGGAATGTTGCAGAAAAATATAAGAATATACAGGGTGTTTTTGAAAAAAAAAAGTTTTGTAACTTTAAGATTCTTTGACAACTCAGTAATTTTTAAACACCCTGATACCTATGATACGACGGAAACTTTTTGGTACATTGTTTTCGGTTCAATAAAACACAGAGGAACACTTAATAAAAAATATACACGTTAGAGTTTACAACCTGGCCCGCTGAACTTAATTTTCGTTACGATTTGGCCCTGTCCTAAGAAAGTTTGCCGACCCCTGATCTATCGTATCGAACATTTTCGACAAATCTAAGGACACCACCGTAGAAGTTCCATTTTGAGCCAGAGCCCTAAAGATATTATCTCTTAAAGCTGTCATAGTACTATGCTTCTCCAGAAAATCTGACTAGACATCTGGTATGATGTTTTTTTTTTATATTTTTGAGGTATGCACGTATTTAATCGCCAATGCACAATACTTGGATTGTTTTCCTTAGGAATCGGTGGAACTATAGCCTGCTTCCAAAATGGTTGGAAAATATCCACGCTTCGGACAAGAATTTATAACATATGTTATGTATGGTAACAGAACAGGCACGCAAACAGTTATGTGTGGACAAGCAACAACAACTCTTGCCATCTGGAATTGTGAAAAATACATAGGAAAGGGAAAAGACAAGTAACAACACACAAAAAGATCTTTTGTCATGTCCTGCTATCGAATTATATAATATTAACAAAGACAGTAGTTGTTACAATAGAAACACTTCTGGATAATGAATAAAAAGTTGATGGTTACTATCCCATCATAAATAAAGGTTTATCTGCACATCTTGCATGGGTAATCAGTGTTTATTTTCTGTCACTGAGGCTCTCATGCATAGAACTGCCCCGAATGCTTCCTACATGGAACGTAACTCGTTCACCACCAAAAGTTCCTAGCACCAAACGAGAGGATTAGCGGCGCACAGATGTCATAAATCACATTAGGTATTCATGAGCGCTTCTTCCCTACGCTCACGATCGCCGCCGACGACAGTTTCGAATTTGTTTGTTTCGAATTCCCTCCGTTCGTTCGCGCCAGTTGGTCACCGAAGATACTTTACCGCCCTGATCTGATTACCGGATCACGGCTCGTAGGATTCTGATTCCCAAGAGAGCGAGAGAACCGGATAACATGTCCCAACGTAAAGGATAATTAAGTTGAGCGTAGGTATCAGCGCATATAGCCAACTGAAATACTCCTAGGCGCCGCGCCGGGGGAGGCAAAGTTTTTGCTTCAAATTTTTGGAATTTAATTCTCGTCGCATATCTCATTAAAAGTGGTAAACAAGGTGAAACGCGCTGCGAATGCTGTTACATGATATCGGGTGTAAAAGTTTGAGAGTTGGCGTTCAGGACCTGCCCTCGTCCCATCCAAAATGCATCCTTTTCTTAAATACTGCGCGGCAAATTGGAAATAAATCGAGCAATTCTTCTGGCTCTGGATCCAAGTATATTCAAAGTAACCAGAAGGACATTTTGTACGGTTTAATTCATAATCTTTACCCAAACAATTAAAGTTAACGATTTCCTTTTCATATTTTTGCCTATATATTGGAAACTGTCACAGCTGGCGAGATGTTTAAGACATAAGGTTTAGGTTAAATTGACAAATAAAGTTTATTCAATAAGGACGTAAACTTAAAATTAATGGATGTAATTAAGTTCATATATAAGTGTTTCCTTTACCAACAAAAATATAATTTATTTATGTTATTGCGATGTAACAAACAATTAAGCATCAAATATCCAAATAGAAATATCCCATAGGAAACCTACTGCTGTGGCAGGCATCCCGTTTTTTCGCGAGTGTATTTTAAGTTGCATAGATTTTGTCATGATTAATTCGTTCGTTCGGTATTCAATGTGCCGAGAATTTTCACAATAATGTTTATTTTTGAATACTTGTAGTTTAAGGGTTGATTATTTGATTTAATTTATTTAAGTGTTAAATTTTTTAAATTAATTTCTTTCATTAAGATGTCTATTGTTTGAGTGTAGATTAATTGCGTTTTCTACTAGATTTTGTCGGTGATTTGTGCGTTTGCGTTGTTCGTATTGTGTACGACTGCGCTGTAGAATTTTGTCAGACAGTTCCTTGGTCGACTGTTAGCGTGAGTACACGTATTTTAGGGTATCATTGTTTGCCATTTTGTATTTCATTTTGATATCGTAATTTAATTCGCATAAATTGTCTTTTATTTCGTCCATCAAGGAATTCGCTTTATAATAATTGTTATTATATTGATGTGTGCACATTATAGATATAAGATCATTTATTATTTCTGTGCAGGAAGATATGTTTTCAGTTTAATTTTTCTCATTATATTTTAAAGTGTTAATTTTTCCGTTTTTCTATTTTGCTGATCCGTTTTTAATTATCAATCACCTCGGTTGGGTGAATAGAAGTATTGTTCTGCATTTAGTTTTAATTTTTGTATAATCTCGTGTGTTTGTCCACGAATTTATTTTATTTTGTTGAAACCACGTGGATTGTATTGGTAGAATTAGGATTATCTTCCTGAACAAACTAAACTTTTGCTCTATATAGGAAATAGCATTGTCCTATTGTAATTTAGAATCAAGTGCAGTTTTTAAATTTAGGCCAGAACCCTCAGTTCACGGGTTTTTTTTTCTGCACAAATTGTCATTAACCCTTTTTGAATAAATTGATTGTTACTTAGCATTTTGGGTTGAAAATTCTGTTCTTTTATTTTTAATTAAACCTTTTCAATTTTTGGGGTCAGATTTATTTCACTCACAATTTACTTTTCGTGGTTAGATCCACGTTTTAATTCGCGAGGGTAACTCTGAGGTTATTTGTTCTTTTGTGCCTTTTTAAATTTTATCCGTTGAGCTAGCTAATTTAATTTTTCATTTTTAATATTCATTTTGCATTTTCACTTCAGTCAGTACACAGCACTACGTACTACCACTTACTATACAGTCTAGTTCAAGTTCTAAAAGAAGTATCAATCTTATGGACTATATCTATCCTTTTTCATTTTATACCTGTGTATATGTGTCTATCTCTTCCTGTGATGAGGATTGACAAATTTATTTGGTGGTTCAGTAGCTATCGGTAATGGTAACGCCGGCATCTTTTGTCGTTGTCCATTATCTTTCTGTATCACTTGCATTTATCCCAGTTTCTTTTCCCTGATATTACCTATTTATTTCAAATAAATCTAAATTTGTAACAACTGCTATTACTGTCACTTGTGCTGTCTGTTGTAAGTACAAATAAACAATTATAATTACATAGAACAAAAAGCGAATTGGTGATGGAACTTACAGGTGAAGGCGAAAGGACGTTAACTATTCTTCAAAACCAAAGCAAATGATTTTGAATTGCTTTATATATTTGTCCAAAAATATGACTGTTTCCAAGGCAACAAGTAAAGAACTTGGTTGTGGCAAACGAATGGTTTATTCTGTTCGCAGAGGACAAAAAAAACCTCCAGTAGCAAAGGTTAAAAATCAAGGTAAATTGAAACCTATTCGCAAGAATTCTCGTTTGCAAGCGTATGATTAACATGTTCAAGCACTTGTCACCGCGAAAAGTTCACAGCTTTCTTTTTGAGAAATATTCCACCCCCGATGCGTATCATATTAATAATAATAATAATAGTTTATTGTCATGACCAATTACAATTGGTATCGACATTGTCATTCATGAATACATGTATAAACTTACATATTAAATATAAATATTTCAATTATATATAATATATTAATAGATTAAAATAAACAATGTAAAAAATGTAAATGGGACAGTACATCACATGAAAAAAATGGTATTAAAATACTCGTCACAAATGAATGAATGAATATAAGCCAACTAAATATCTTTGTCATTAAAATATTCATCTAGTGAGTAGTAGCACTGTATATACAATATATTAAAAGATTAAAATAAACAATGTAAAAAATGTAAATGGGACAGTACATCACATGAAAAAAATGGTATTAAAATACTCGTCACAAATGAATATAAGCCAACTAAATTATCTTTGTCGTTTAAAATATCAGTAGCACTTCCGATTCAACATACGTTTGTTGCTCCTTAAATGTAGTGAATTTAAGTGTTTTATATGTAATTGGTATTTGTTATATGCTTTTATTGCTAGATACTTTGGGCATTTTTCACTAAACTTAAGACGGTGTTTTGGAATTTCAAATATATGCGTATTACGTGTTTCATAAAACTGTGTATCAAGTCTGTTCCAATTTTTTACATTCTGTTTTGCATAAACCAGTAAATTCCAAATAATTGTACATGGTACAGTCATTATACCCATTTCTATAAAAAATATCTCTGCAACTAGTTCTAGGAGTAACACCTGTCATCATACGAATTGCTCTTTTTTGTAAGCGAAAAACCCTTATAGAATTACTACTGGCTCCCCATGCAGTTATTGCATATGAAATTATTGCATGAAAATGAGAAAAATAGTACATTTTTAATATAGATGCATCTACTAGACCTCTCAACCTGAGCAATGCTAGTTTTATCTATTTTTACTGAATGAGAAACAATTCTATCCCTTTTTGTAGGTTTAAATTCTACGCATACAGTTTTTGTAAAATTTAAATGTAGATCATTATTTTTAAAATACGTAGATAGATTTGTTACAGAATCACTAGCTGCAGCGCCCAAATTTTTAACATTTTCTGTACAAACAAGAACTGACGTATCATCGGCAAACAAAATGGTATCTGGTCTTACTAAATCATTTACATACAAAAGGTACAGGAAAGGTCCCAGAACACTACCTTGAGGTACACCTGTTTTAGTACATAAACAATGTGAGTGTTCTCCATCTACCTCCACGTAATGTAATCTTCATTCAAGTAGTCTTTAAACCAATTTCAGACTATTCCTCTAATACCATAATTATACATCTTTTCTATCAAAATTTCATGATTCACAAGATCAAAAGCCTTACTCAAATCTAAAAATATTCCAACACACGCATTACCATGATCAATGTTATCATATAGCATATTCAAAAACTGGTAATTGCAGAAATAGTGTTACGACCTTTACGAAAACCGTACTGATTGTTATTCAAAAAGTACAATTTTTCTAGAAATTGTAATAATCGTTTTGCTACTAATTTTTCAATTATTTTTGAGAACGTGCTTAACAATGAAATTGGCCTATAATTCTCAGCCGCCGAAATAGATATACCATATTAGCCGCAGCAAACAGCAAAGACTTACCTAATATTTTGGGAAATACGTTGTACATGTTAATCAACATTTATGTTATATTTGAGAAAATTTTAAAGAAATTTTGATGTACCATGATGGTATTATAAGCTGGATTATTGTCTTTCTATCACTCAAAAAAAAAAGACCATCCATTGATTTAAAATACCACGAATACCTAATTTGTTCATTTTTTCGGACACATATGAGTATTTAACTGCGTCAAAAGCTCTTGTTAGATCAAATAAAATACAAACAACAAATCTACAACATCCATATGTTCGTGAATATGTTGAATGCAGTCTCCTATAGTAGTTTCTGTAGAATGCCCAGACCTATAACCTGACTATCAGAAATTAAATGATATTTATCGAGATAAGAATATATTCTATTAGAGATTTTCTCAAAAATTTTAGAAAAGACACTTAGAAGTGAAATTGGGCGATAATTTTCAATATTTGTAGGAACGCCTTTTTTATGTAATAAAGAGACCGCCGCTGATTTGAAAGCAGTTGGAAATTTACCTTGCATCACAGATTCATTCATATATTCGTCCTTTTTAATCTTGATGTAGGTTTCTTCAGTGCATGATATTTCTATGATGAATATTTTCTAGCGGAAGCAAAATCCGAAAGTATTTGCGCTTTGGGTGCAGTTTTGCGTGATAGTAAAGAAGCGTTGGGCTTTTGACCCACTCCATAGCGGTATATCAAACGAAAGTATAGCTTTTTAAAGGTCATTTCATGCCTGTCTGAACTTTATTGTCTCTTCGTACGCCTTGAAAGCGCTGTATTTGCTACTGAATATTCGTGCACCATTAACAATGTTTCCAGTACGCTAAGAATCTAAATACACTCTTTTGCAGGGTAATTACATATCAATTATTATATACACGACCCGTGTGTTCACATATACACACGGTTTTCAGAATTGTTGCAAAGCCAGCAACATTTAGACATTTGGAGGGAGTGATCTTTATCCTCCCATTCTTGTGTAACAAATTATGAGTACATAGGTTTTGAAAAGCATTTGTACACGCCCTGTGATTTAATCCAACAGCGAGAGTTGTGATAACCTAACTTAAAATCGAACTTGTAACGTGAACAATAAAATAGCAAGACAACAGCAACGTAATAAAATTGGGACGCGCAGAAAATCAGAAAACCAGACGGTCCTTTTAGCTTAATAGAAAAATCGCAGTCATATTCAACAACACTCTCCAACTTTATAATCCAAAGAATGATCGCTTACTTAATCAATTACTACATAAAAACAATTCTATACATGGCTTGTTGTTACAGCAATCAATTCCAGTAAGTTAAGAGCAGAGAGAATCAACGACAGACGAACACCATAAAAGTTATTTATATCCTCCAGTAAATTGCAAAATTTTCCAATTAAAACTTATATCTGTCGTAACATGAAATTCCAAAGTTTCAACCGCATGTAAGCTTTGAGTAATCCGACCGAAAACAATTGCGCCTTCGTCTTTTTTAGTCTGGTCGAAGGAATGGAAAAGAAAGGAGAACAAGGTAACAAGAGTAATTTGAAAAAGGCTAGGCGAGATGGAACTAAGTGAAACTTAAAACGTGATTATCTGGCAAGTGAGGCGTGAGGGTCAAACAAATAGCCAGCTTATGTGTATGTGCGATAGAATTAAAAGTATTTCGCTTTGTTGTTCGACGAACTAAAAGCTCGTGTTGTGCTGCTCCAGTGCATTAGAGATTTCTCACTGCATACTCTATTCTGGTGTAACATACAACATGATGTTTCCTGTGTGCGAGTGTGCTTTATTCCCTTTAGCGCATTGTACGCTTTATAAATTGGAGAATTCTTGCGAGCTTTTAAGCAAAAAAAATGAAACATACATAAAAAGACTTCTAATAATAGCATTCTTTAATACCCGTAAATGGATTATAAACATTTTAAATTATTCTAAAAGACATTTTAATTAACTATAACCCCCTCTAAGCAGGGTATACTGTTGTGGCGACTTTAATTTAAATCTGATAAATGAAAAGCATTCATCAGTATATCTATTGCTTTGTTTCGTTTCTAAGTACTACTAGAATGAAGTAAATTATAACTGATCTAACTGGAATTACTGAAACTACTGCTTCGTTGATAGGTATCATAAACAGTCATAATTTTCACATTGATAATAAACTCAAATGGACTGGACATATAAATGAAATCTCGAAGAAATGTGAAAATGCGCTTAACCTAATGAGAAGCATCATGAGGGTAACATGGGGTACTGATTTTAGCGGTTCTATGAATATTTATAAGGCCTATATAAGATCAGTTCTAGATTACGCTTGTACCACATATTCTAATACTTTCGAAAATAATTTGCGTAAGTTGGACATTATTCATAACAAAGCTTTACGCCTATATGTCGGTGCTATGAAGTCAACCCCTATAACTGCTCTGCAAATAGAGGCAGGAGAACCACCGTTATTTCTGCGAAGAAGGTATTTGGCCACAAAATACATTGCTAAGTTACGAGTGAAAGGAATGTTGCCAACTTTAAAGAAAATAAATGCTTTATCGTTAGAAGACCTAACAACCAAATACTGGGCCAGAAAGGAATCGCCAATTCTGGCATCAGCTTTTCGATGGATGGCTAGACTTGACTCACGTATATGTTTCTACACAACACCAGACATTTCATTTTATTCGTTCCACTGTGTTTACGACCTAGTTTTTCCCAATTACATTGGCCAACCAAACCACGACCTACAATTGTTTACCTCAATTAGGTCAAAACTGAAGGAGGCATTAATTATTTATACAGATGGAGCAAACCCAGAGGATGTGGTTGTGCCTTTTATATTAACAGTAGTGGAGTACAGGTGGAGAGGAAGTTTAAGCTTGATTCGGCGCCAGAGGCAGTAGCAATTCTGGAAGGCTTGAGGTTTGCTACCAATTCACTGACGAATGCCAAACCTGTAGTCATTATGTCCGATTCGGCCAGTGTACTACAGTGCTTAGAACATCGGAAACACCCTTTAAGTATACATCCTATTATTGTAGATATCATACGCACACTTAATGAATTGAGCATAAGATCTAAGCTTGTTGAATTTTATTGGATTAAGAGTCACTGTGGTATCCATCCTCAAGAAAGTGTTAATACATTAGCTAAGCAGGGTTGCGAAGGTTGGTAGCGTCTATGGTCCTATACTGGCTGAATTAGAATTACACAAGGTTGCCAAACAGTCAGTGATAACGCAGGAGCGGGACAAATATTGGAGGATTGCCTATTCTGCACACATGACTCAATACGCATATATACATCCCGTGACAAACACCAGCTCATGGTATATAGGTTGCAGTATACCGCGTCATTATCGTACGACGATCGCTAACTAAAGTTTGGCCACGGAAGTACCTTCTTCATTACATAAAATAAACATAGTTGAGTCACTGGAGTGTTCATGTGGAGCAGTTGAGGGTAACTTTTTCACATTTTCTTTAGATGTTGTCGGTTGAAAGATAATACCGATCAACTATATGTCTGTCTCATAGCAGAATCCATTCCATTACCGGTTAATATTACACTCCTGTTAAGTCTGAATAACAAACATATATGTGATGAACTTATCAGTTTCCTGAAACAAGCGAAGATCTATATTTAAGCTTAACGTTAACGTGATCAATGTGATCGACAACTCCATGGTGTAAATAAAATAGGCAGAACCATTTTAAATTTATTGCTGGCAAATGGGCTTTGATCCCGCAGGCCAATATGTATATTAAAAAAAAAAAAAACAGTCATAATTCCGATCAGCTTGCATGTATTGTTGCATAGCTATCGGTAAACCACTTACCGTAATTTTAGCCATCTCGACATGTGATTATTATACATTATAATTTTCTAGCAATCCTAACAGGTGAAACTGTATTCCAACGCCGCCTGGCGGATTTGAAGAAACTAATTGCGTAAAGCGAAAAGTTTAAAATTTAGGTAGAGAAAAACAATTATTATTTTTTGTTTCAATTCACTCATAAAATCGTAAATTTATGGTCCAACAAATACGCCTAATTGTATTTTTGAAACCTTTATAAGTAGACTTGGAACAATTTAGAAACAACTTACTCAATTAGGAAAGAAAATAATGCAAGCAACTGTTAGTTTAATGTAAAATAAATGATTGCAAACCTATGCCTATTTTGCGATAACTAAAAAAAAATGCTGTCATACTTGTATATCACTTCTTATTTGGATTTTGGTGATTATTTATATTATCTTTATCAAATCACAGAAATAGATATCAATTAGTAACATGAAGAAACGAAAGATGTCAGTTTGTTTGCTTATTTGTTACTGATTTAATAAATCTGTTTTCACATATTTTAAAAAACTTCAGCGCGCTTTGTGTAATTTTATTTAATTGTTTAACCTAATCGGGCCCAGCAGTTTTAATAAGCCTTTGCAATATATCGGCTTTTAATTCATTATTGTGCTCAAAATTTGTGAAATTAATTTTACTCCATAAAATTATAAGTATGGATATATCTATTATGCATATAATTTTCTAAAATTGTATGTAACGATCCAATGAAAAAAAATCAAAAAAAATGGAATGTATAATTATCACGAGCCGCCACTGCTAATATGAGACATTTCATTTCATTTCTACGCACCTTAAAACACCTTCAGCATCTATACCGTCAATTCATAACTCCAAGAACTCATATTCGTCTCTTATTCATCCCGAACGGCATACGCTACAAACCTCCCCATATTCCAATATCCTAAATCTACGCTTTGCAAAACGATTACTTTGAAGTTTGTACGCAATGGCCAGCGATAGGAGCAGTGATGTGAGGAACACGTGAAGGGGTTCGTGACGGTCTGACGTTCATGTATGCGTTCAAACATATTTGTTGTATAACAGTCAATAATAGGAACCTGTGATATTGACTGATAGGTTTACTGTAGCGTGTTTGCGAAGCGTAGGCGCCTCGGTATAGGTTATTAGGTGCAGAATGAGATTGGCGAAGCATTTTTAACGAGGGCGGATGGATAATTTTAGATTTAGACTTCAATAGCAGTATAAGTAAATATTAAAGTGTTCATATACCCCTGTTCAACAAAATTCATACACATATGAAATAATCTATTATTAATAGAAGATAAATTGAATATAACTTAAGTAGCTTAATCATCTTTAAGACAGTGGTGGCTGTACTAAGGGAAAGGACGTGCCACCCAACCACCAAGATAAACACAGAAAGAAATTCGTATGTAATCAGTAACTTATTTAATTATTTTTACGTATTTTATAACGATGGTATCAAGTTTCCTTCCGCACCACAGACACTAGCGCATATGCAAACGCTCAAAACTATGTTCCGGGGACTATTTCCAATGTACTATTCAAGTATGAATCGGACGGCTCCGTTTATTTGCATATGCGCTTATAGGGTGTTTTGGGGCACGCATTTCATGTCTCCATTAACGTCTTACATTAAATTGGTGACTG
>RXPK01001359.1:0-94235 GCA_004143645.1 Protaetia brevitarsis | reverse complement strand
CACGATTTTAACTTCAGAAGAAAATCGCCACAAATAGTTTGTTAAATTACCTTTCCCTCGCATTTCAAAAGACTTAGGCGACATTTTTAAAGAACAGAATCTTAACATTTACTTCAGTTCGCGCAACACACTCAAAAACCTTTTAGGCAACGCGAAAGATAAACCTTATTTCAACGGAAGATCGGACTCCAAAATCGGTGGTAGTGAGTGTAATAAGGTTTACATTGGACAAACAAAGCGAGCGATGGGAACTAGGTTTAAGGAACACATAGCAAGTTATCGCTATGGTAGACTTAAATCATCCAACGTTACGCAACATGTAGACGATACCGGACATAAAATCGACATAGAGGACCTTGAATTAGTTAAAAATGTACAATCACCGAACGAGTTAGACGCATATGAAACCAGGTATATGAGAAAACATTCAAATAACTTATTGAATAGGGAAGCGGCACCTCTTCAACACTCCAGTTTCATTTATTTATGAGGGTAGAAAAGAAAAGATTCACATTTGTCGCTAATTCTTGGTGTTTCGAAGTGTCAAGTAGACATAGAAAAACCGCTTGTAAATATGTTTCATTTTTAGAGGGAGACTGCAATGCATGTTTAAGTAATAGATCTTTTTTTATTTTTACGGAATTCTTTAGATTTTCAGTTGATAATGGAGACCTACTACCCCCTAACAATTGTCGCGAATTAATAAAATCTGATGAAAACCGGCAGCTTGTTAACAAAAAGATTGTATGAAATAAAATCCTTTATCATTTCTTATTTCAGATTAATTATTAGATCAGAACTAACATTAAATCTTGTACTATTTTGAAGTTTAAATAGATTGACCAGTTTTCGATTAAAGTTGCAAAAGATTGGCTAATATTCTATATATGAGAATTAAAATGAATTGCCTAATTCTCTATAAAAATAATACCAGGTTAGATTACTTTGTATTTTCACATGTTGCCAGACAACCATGCTTACACTTATTATCATGATGAAACTATATTAACACAGGCGACAGGCTTGTGACGATATGATATTCTACTAGAAACTTATACATCGTACAAGGAACAAAAGAACAACTTCATACAAGATGGGCATTTTTAGCTCGTACTGGGATTGATATGCGTTTAGAAACGTTTTTTTAAAAAAATCAATTTTATGTCGGTCAAATGTAACGAAGGTGGCTTACTAACTTGGAAGACCTTTAAATCAATCATCATTGCTTCACAGTGTCCAAAGTGGTTCGCAAATACACGGTACACTTTATTTATGAAAACTAAATTATTACAAATCATCCTAACCCCGTGCTCCACCTAAAAAAGGTACTACACGAGGCTACCTATTCTAAGTACTATATGGGTTCCATAACAATTGAAATGATCCTACTCTAACTAAATAACTTCCCTATGATTTTTAATAACAAAAATATAATACAGTAGCCTCGCGACCATACGAATATTACTTTTGAAAAATGATAAAAAAAATGTAAAATGTGATTAGTTCACATAATCGCGAGTCTACTGTAAATCAGTCAGCTATCAGTTATTATTAAATGCGCCCATGGAACGACTTTCGTTATCTCCCAGCATTCGCCAAGGACACTGATTATATATAATATACTTATATAAAATTAATGGCCACGGAGTAAGGGAAAACCATGGCAAAAACCTTACTCTGGGAGGATCTGGGAAGAAGTCCCAGACCTAATTACTGATAGCCACAAATTATTATTATCCTTCTGAGTGCCGAAGAAGCAGCCCCCACGTCTCCTCAAATTCCGACAGCCTTGCCGTTCTCGCGTAGCTGCTCCCTTTTCACGCATTCAGAAGTTGAACAGGAAAGATGATGACCTAAAAAACAAACAAAACAACAGCAGTACCTATTCTAATACTTAATAGTAACTTAATCCTAATTATTCTAACCAAGAGTAATTAAATAAAGATTTATATTTTAAATATTTATAGTTTAACACCAATTCCGACCACTAAAGAGCATAAAATATTCATTTATAAGCGTGCTACCCTACTAACTATCTAAATATCATGCCGTAGCCTATCTAGTTCTTTAGCAACATTACTAAAAATTCCCACCATTCGATCGACTCATTATCTCTAATATCTGTTTCGCGTCGCGGCCAATTTAACCCCCTAGCTAATGCCCTAACCTCCGTACGCGACCGCCACTCATCAGTGAGTGGACATTCAAATAAGACATGCCCCGCTGTATCTACCCACCACACTCACAAAGCGAATCATTAACCCTACCATTCTACATAAAAATGATTTAAAATTACCGTGACCTGTTATTAATTCTACGCCTGATACGATAAATTAACCCTCATTTCCCTAAAACGTGTAACGCTACCGATAAATTTCCTAGTCCACCTCCCATTTAAGGTATTATCCCACCTACTCTGCCAATCATATCAAGTTTATCCTAAACGCTTTTTTAACTACACTAGCCGAAATTAGCCCAAATCTAATAATCAAACTATCTCCCCTAGATACCGCCTCTTTCGCTAATTGATCCGCCTCTCATTACCGATTGTACCTACATGAGCCCTAGTCCAAAAAAGTTTATACCCCCCTCGCGCAACATATCCCAAGTATCTAACAACAAATCGGTTGGATTTTTTAAATTCCCTAACGCCTCTAATACAGATAAGCTATCTGTTATAATTCTCACGTTCCGCATTAATTCCCATTCGCGCCTACTATAAACTACTGCCTGATTTATTGCAACTAATTCTGCCTGAAAAATATTGCAATGATAGCCTAACTTAAACTGTTGATTATGTATTTCAATACCCCTATTATAAACAACAGAAGCCGCCCCTGTACCACCCTCACCCTTCGACCCATCCGTAAAAATTTCTAAACCCTCTCGAAAAGTGCCTATAAATTTATCATAACTAATACTTTTTAATTCCGCGGGATGAATTCGCCCCCCTATATCTACTCGCCTTTCTAAATCGCCCGGTTCTAATCTAATTCCCGTTGCCGTAATCAAACCCTCAAACCCTATTTTATTCGCATCTCTACGAAATTTAAGTTCCCTCAAACGTAAATCTACTGGTAAAATCCCGAAATAACACACGCCGCGTCTGCCGAAATAGATGAATACGCGTTCGCGGCCCTAACTGTTAATAATCTTTGCGCCCCGATTAATTTTTTAGTTTCTTTAATTTTACACGCGTCTGCCCATATCGCCCCCGCGTACAACATTGCCGGTTCAATAGCGCCCCTATAAATAGTACCCGCCGCGTTACCGTTTAAACCCCACGTAACCCTAGCCGATGCTCTAATTTTATTGCTCATTTCCCTACCTTTCGCGGTAATATACTGATAATACACGGTACAAACCGTCATATTACTTACTAACGCTTTTGTATTTCAACAGTGTCCCACTAGGTTCAGTTATCGTCCATTAGCGTTTCTTATTATGTACGCCTGTATTATTCAAACAACATCTTAATTATAAATACATCTCATTATTTTCAGTTCCTCCACGAATCCATTATGTATCCCACAACGGCCCTCTAGACGTCCTCCAAGGAGCCACTGTTAAGATGGAATGCAGAGCTTCAGGTAATCCAGTACCGACCATAGCCTGGACCAGAAAGAACAACGTCCTACCCAGTGGAGAGAGATCCGTCTCTGGATTATCTCTAGTTATACAACACGCTGATCGGCACTCGGCTGGTCAGTATCAATGCTCGGCTGATAATGGTGTGGGACAACCAGATACCAAGCATATAACTTTGAACGTGTTATGTAAGTCGGAAAAATAATTCTGGTGTGTTAAAACGAGGTTGTGATTGGTTCCTTTTGTTTGCAGATCCTCCCGAAGTGGATCCTGAAAGGACAACTGTACATACAGGGATTGGTTTGGAGGCTCAACTTGTTTGTATAGTCCATGCTGAGCCAGCACCTACGGTAATTACTTCTTTCTGCTTGTGACTATGGAATAGATTAATGGAGTGTATATAGCCTGCGAATAGAAATTTTTTATAGTGCCTAACCCAATGTATTAGGCATACACAGTGGTCGAATCGTAATCGCAATACTCCGCCTGCCCTCCCGGTGCACAGTGGTTTCAGTCCATATAGAGATTTGCCAAAAATGCATTTTGGCGATGTCATCCTTGATGTTCGAAATTGTTGCTATAGTAAAGTGTACATACTAAAGTATTATTTACCAATTTTTTTTTGTTTGAAGCTTCTGCTATTGTTTTACAGTGCCTTAAAGTTGAGCGTTCCGATTATTCCCAAGAAAAGCATACGAGCGTGCATTGAATGTGTAGTGAAATAAGCTAATACTTTATCAATATTTACTAATGTGTTATATATCAGTAGAACGAGTGTTTCATCTACTTTCCAGACCTATAACTTCCTAATTAAAAAATACATTAGTTTCTTTGTTAACAGCGTACAAATACGTGCTCGAAGTGAAAACTCAGTGTTATCCAGATAACATGGAAATAAGTGATATAGGTGCTAAAATAAAATTGCAGTCTCTTTTAGATCACACAGTTACTATTATTGATGCTTGATTCCATTAATCTCCCTGGTGGTGACGCAAGATTGATTTTATACTGTAAGTGGGGATGTGATGGTTCTTTCTGGACAAAGCGAGTACAAACAAATTTTATCAGGTGAAAGCAAATTAATAGCAGATGCAAATCTACTGATAGCATCGCTCGTACCACTTAAGCTTGTTAGTGAAGTGGATGAAAGTGTCTTTTGGCAGAATCCATCGCCTTCGTCAGTACGTTTTTGTCGTCCTATCCTTATAGAGTTTGCAAAAGAAACTCCTGAGAAAACTAGGAGTATAGTTACAGATATCGAATCTCAAATACTTGCATTAACACCATCCTCCGTGCTAATAAATACAGCAACATTTTCTATAAAACACACATTATATTTTATTATGGTCGATGGTAAAGTTGTTCAAGTTTTGACGAATACTCCATCGAGTGCTAACTGTAATGTATGTCTTGCCAAACCAAGTGAAATGAATGATCTTGCACGAGTAAGTCAAAAACCAGAAAGAGAAGAAACTTTCAGGTTTGGTCTTTCAACTTTGCATGCCTGGATTAGGTTTATGGAATTAGTACTTCATGTATCCTATAATCTACCGTTCCAAAAATGGTCTGCTACCACCGAAGAAAATAAAAAACTAAAAGCGGCTAAAAAGCAACTTGTGCAGGATCGTTTCCGTAATGAATTTGGTTTAATAATTGACAAACCCCGTCAAGTTAGCGGCAATACCAATGACGGAAATACTGCAAGAAGATTTTTTGCCAATTCCTCTTGTACATCCCAAATAACAGGAGTTGATGAAACACTACTAAGAAGATTTTATATTATACTTCAAACTATGTCGTGCGGTAGGAAAATAAATCCGAGAAAGTTTGGTGAATACGCACGATCCACAGCTGAACTCTATGTAAACAAATACAATTGGTACTATATGCCATCTTCAGTTCATAAAGTACTTATTCATGGAGAGAGCATCATTACATACAATTCAATATTACCTCTTGGACAACTATCTGAAGATGCTCAAGAATCTAGAAACAAGGACTACAAAAAATTCCGACTGCATCATTCTAGAAAATGTTCGAGAACAGCTACGAATGAAGATGTTTTTCATACTTTACTATGCTCATCGGATCCTTTTATAAGTGGTCTTAGAAGACAACATACACCGAAGCATATAGAACTCGATGAAGAAGCATTAAATTTACTAGATAGTGATGAATAACGTAAAAACAGGTATTTTGTATAACGTTATGTACCGCTTACTTTATAATTGATTTAACTCTTATTATTATTTCGAAAGTTGTGACTCTGTATCATTTCACCTATTACTTTTAAACACGTGGATAAAATTTATGTCACTTTGTCCGCATTTAAAAAATGCCGAATATCATATTTTTATATGAAAAATTTATAAACAGCTACATATAATTCTTTTTGAAACACTCTGTATACATCATTATTATAATTGTTATATTAATAAGTAGTGTTTATTATATTAGTTTTTATAATTTAATCTTTTAAGGTGAAATATATGCAATTAATTACACATCTTCATATGTAGATATTTTTTTCTTAATAAAGTAATAATATTTTCATAGTTTTTAATTGTTCACATTAAACTTCAACTATTTAGCAGTACTCATACCAAATTTTATGAAAATCGGTCCAAAGATGACAAAGTTACAGATTTTTGGCAAAAAAATGTCGATTTGGAACCACTGTGCGGTGCAAGCCTCGCATACCCTCTGCGAGCCTTACTGGGGTTGTCCTTTTCTCTTCCACTTGCTACTCCCTACTCTAGTTCGTTTGCAACAGTATGGGTAGTCGGCTTTTATGCTTAATAAAATGCATAGGTTTTAGTGCATACTGTAAAAATTTCTATTCGAGGGCTGTTTATAATAAAAGTTAAACTGTTGGAATAGTAACATTTCTTGCATGTCACGCACTGTATTGCAAATCTGGTGTTTCCAACAATTTAAGGCAGACATTTCAGGAGCAAATTGAATTCGTCCAATTACATACTACATTAGATCTTTATACCCTGACTACGGATCATTACAGTACCACCACAACTTAACCGTCGCAACTTTAACTATCCCTTCATTCTTGTTTCAGGTGCTTTGGTTTAAGGACACCGCCCAGTTGGGCACTACGGAGCAACACGCCTCCCACGCGCGGGGCAACAGATACACCCTAGTAATTAGAAACGTAACCGCGGCGGATTTCGGCAATTACAGGTAAATTACAGCAGAATTCAATTACCTACTGCTCCTCGCAATTAGTGAATATTATGGCGGCTAGCGTCTCAATTTAAACTGGTCGGTAGCTGTCTGTCACTCACGTGACTCCGGCAAAATAACGTTTAAGGCATTGACGTAGACCAAGTCTGGAGAGTCCGAATTGCTAAATTGAATTTCGTGGGCTAATTGGTTTAGGTGTTTGATGCGAGAAGACGCTAGACGCGCAGAGAAATGGGTTTGATGTGTACTGGGATTTTTGACGTAAAGAGCACGAGTTGTTAACGATGCAGATGATTGAATTAGTGCCTTAGTAAAAGCAGGAGCTTTTGAATATTTTAATTTATTAACAAAATTATAATTTTACGTCTAAGTTGTAAGCTATGTAAGTTTCCATTAACTTTAATATTTCTACATCTATTTGCTGGCAACAAAAGAACTATTCACTTAAAAGCATTGCATACCATTTCTAGCATGGGAGATGATTTGGAACTACGTAAGTGCCCTAAATTAACATTGGTCTGAGTTCCTAGCCATTCGGGCTTGAAGGGAAATAAGGCAGCTGACGATCTGACCACGTGAAGTTCGTCCAGATCATTCGTTGGAGCTGGGCCTTCTTTTAAAATTACCAAATCGTAATTTAAAAAATCCATCAATTAATTTAAACATAATCAGTCCAGAGACTTGTGGCAAAAGTCATCGGGGCAGAGACAAGCAAAAGCGTTTCTAAAGGAACAGAGGCCAGAATTTACTAAGGATTTACTGAGTAAAACTATGAAGACTGTTAAAACTAAATTAGATCTGCTGGCCAGCCACTCTAGACTAAATAGTCATATGTACAACATAGATGATGCTACTTGCAGATTTTGCCAAGAGCAGGAAGAACATCAGTTTATGTGCTGTGGGTTTCTAGTAAGAGTAAGGGGCGTGGAGGACCCGCAGCTAGCAGTTACACGAAGAAGCCGCTCTCGAGGGTGGTAGGCCTTATTAAATGGCAAAATTAGAAAGCGCCTTCCAGGAAAAACAGGATTACAATAGATCTGAAAAGGTCACGTGAAACAGATCCGTAATCGACTCCAATCCTAACATAATCTAATCTAACCTGGGAGATAATAACTTTTTGGAAGTACGATGACAAGTTTTCAGTGAATAGTTGAATGTCCAAACTTATGCCAAATGATATTTTGCAAATATTAACGCAGATTAAATATTATTGTTTGAAGTTGGCATATGCAGTAAGAATTTGACTCGAAACCAGTTTGTATCAAACCGGTTTTATTCGTGGCAATAGAAAACAGTACAGTGACCAGTTTTTATTTTAAATAAGGTTTTGGACAATTTTATCGTCAGTTTTTAACATCGATTGTACAAATCGTTTGAATAAAATTAAAATACAAATACCGATTTTTGAATGAAAAGTGAATCATATTTTATGTTTTCCCATAAATGAGCAAATTTTATCAAATGAATTAAAAAAATGACTTCTCATATGGTTCCCGACAAATATTTACAAAGACAGTATCACAAATCGCACTAACAAACAAGGAATGCCATCATTCACTGCCTCTAAAGACTACTAATGCGACGCCATCCAATAACTTGAACATATTACTGAAATAGTTATTAACGCACAGGATGAACAAAAATAGGACAAAGACAGACCCCTGGGAACGATCTGTTGTACACTCAGCACAGAAAAGTGGAGTTGCAATAAACGTGTGGGCAAGTAAACTTCAATTGACTAAAACATCCTATCAAACTATATGAAAATTTTGGAAAAATAGGAAGACATTACATTGATCGGCAATTAAAAACTTTCTGTCTTTTTTCTTATAAGTTAGTCGCTTCAAATACATCAGAAAGTACACCAATCAGATTTAAATAAATCATTTATTACTAATAATTGCCAGTGTAGAACGTGCTACGCAACAAAAAGTCTTCAATCTATACTAAAAAATGATGTTAAGGCGTCAAGTGAAGAACGCTTGATTGTGAACATTATACTCCGTAGTTTAAATATGCCGTTAGTAATGAAGAGTAAAAAAAAAGTGCATATAGTGCCCCAAAACCTTTTTTAATTAATTACTTAAGAAATGTTAATTCACTCGGAAGTGCTTACATATAAGATATTTTATTTTTTGTCAAGCTCTGCTTTCTATCGAATAGTATTTTACTGCAAAATTTACAGTTAAGTTAAAAGCATGAAGTTTTAAGAAAGGAAGCTGAAGAGACGCAATACCATCGAATGCTGTCAATTTGTTTAAGCTTTCTTCCCTTGCACCATTAATGTCTTGAGATAGGTGCAGTACCCCATTATATGGAGTAAATACATAATAAATACATAAATATAAAGAAGAGGCTGAAACACTAGATAAAACATACCGTGGGGGAGGGAAAGAGAAGGAGATTACATCATTCATTGGGATGACGTTACAAAAATAAAAGCTTACTTATACCAATAGGTTGTAGGTGAACTGCAACTGCGTACTTAAAAATCGCTGACTTAACAACTCGTGACACCTTCCACAAGGCCTTTAGGGTTTCATATTTCCTGTTTGATAACTTTCGAACTACTGATGCAGTCGTCTAAAAATTCACAAACATTATTCTTCAGAAGAGATTTAGAAATAATTTGCTAAATCTGCTATTGTTCAAAAATTTATTTGGAAGGATGAACGGCTGGATTGTCTGCCAATATCGACTTCTAGATACTTTGATATTTATATTCCTTTTTTCTCAGCAACGAATAAATATATTTTAAAGATTATTGTCGTGTTTCATACTAAAGAGTCAAATGAAGGGTGCCCGAGGGAGTTTTTCAAAAATTTTAAGGTAATCAAGTTTTATGTCAAAAAGAAAATAACGAAAAAAAGATCTGTACGTTTTTACATCTCTTTCTTTTTCAAGAAACCTCGTTAAAGTGAAAGAAGCATTCATTTACTATCACTTGAATTGTATTTAAAAAAAATCTGATTGGTTCATTCAATCATTTTTGAGAAAAGGGAATCTGAATGCTCCAAGGCACGATTTTTCAGGAAGAGCAGTTTTTTGCTTCTATTTGAATTTTGTCGAATACCCTCGATTTTTTTTTATACCCTTAGACGTGATCTAGAAGATAAGGTAAACATATGAGCATTAGTGAGTGGACTTTCTCTTAGAGTTTTCGTAATCATGAAATAACCAGTTTACAAATTTCTAATTCCTATTTTTGCTTGTTGCAATTGATATGGTACTAAAAAAAAATAATTGAGACACTTCCCACTCTTAACAAAAAATCCGGCGCCTGAAATTTTCAATTTTCAGGATGAATCTTTGTTTTATGAAGACAAAAATAAAAGAAATCGATTCGAATTCTAACATTCATTCTTTCCGAACACTCTTAACAAGAACCAACGACGATAAGCCTCTTGCACCAATATAGTTCTTACGCCGTTTATAATTCCGCATTTAAAAAATTGTGCTGAGCAGGTAACTCGTGACACCATTGGATAAAATAAATATAATATCAAAAATAATCTTGTTTTAACCTTGGCGACTTAACAAGGCTGGTAATAAATATCGGGTCGAACAGGTATGACCCTGAAAGGGAACTTAAAGTTCCATAGTTTACCTATTATGAGCTATAACTTATATCAGGGAAAATTCATGTTATATATGTTGAAATTTGTAGCCAGCGCTGCAAAAGAATATGAACACACTAAGCAAAAACCTGTTTTGGGAACTGTTAAGTAAGAGATTTTTTTCACAATTTACTTATAAGCAACGTTATTTGTAAACAAACAAAAATACTTTTAAATATTTTATTGCTGTATTGATTGTTTCAGTTGTGTGGCCAGCAACACTCACGGCAAGAAACAGGGCTCACGTCTCCTTGACGGGCACAGCTGGCTTGGCAGTTTTCGACTCACCAAAACGTCGGCCTAGAGAAGGACCCTACAACGTGTCCTGGTCGGTAAACAGCCACGCCGCCATCTTGGAATACCGACTGCTCTTCCGCCAACAATCGCGTCATCGTCGGATTCACCACGGCCAAGACAACGGGCAGAACAGTTCTAACGTCTGATGTACAAAAACGACTGGAACAAACGTCATGCTTCCCGGTGCTGGAATACTGAGCCCGCAATACCCGGCGCCTCCACCATTTCCCGGAGTGACCAGGCAAAGGATGAATTACGTGGTGCGGGGACTGCAATCGGGAACTACGTATGAAGTGCGCGTCCAAGCACGCAATGCGCACGGTTGGAATAAGTTGTCGCCGATATTTCACTTTACGACGAAATCGAATGGTGAGTTTTTAAGAAATAAGTAGCTCTTTAACATTTTAATATGAACGGTGTTATGCAAACAGGGAACTAGCCATCATCATTAATAAATAAAAATATGGCGTCAAAAAGTTTTCAATAGTTCTATCATTTTCCTCTTTTCCTATGTTTAACTTTAAAATAGAGATTGTCAATACATTAGTGAATAGGCAACCAGATGTACCAGTTATTATTTTATTCTAACGATTAATTTGACGTTTTTTTTATGTTCTAAACTTTTATTATTAATATTTTAATTTCCATTTTGATTAACATTTTGATTAACTAATCAAGAAATAAAAATGAAGTAGATATGAATAGCGATTTCAAAAAAATGTAGTTGTTGTTAGGGTTATTAATTCTATAGCAAGCAAAATGAATAATAACCGAACAAGATTAATTAACTTTGCTAAAAACAACCGGCATATTTAAAAAATACAAAAGTATAAAAATATAATAAAGAATAAGAAACTGGGGTAGTATCGTGAAAGAAAAGATGATGCATATAAGATTATCGAAGGTAAATCTAATACCGTTTAAAGCATCTTACCAGTCCATGAATGTTCTTAATGACTACATATAATATTAAAGAAATAGTAAGCAAACAGAGAGATATAGACACGAAGCAATTTATTAAGGCAGGTAGTGGAGCATTGGATTATTCTATAATATAATTTAGCAATGGACAAATAAAAGAAAAAACTGTTTATGGTCAGTACGATTCTTATGAGAATACTGCAGGTGTTCTGTAAAGATATGTTCTTCGTATTTTTCTACATATGATCTTAACGTAAATTAAATAACAAATAAAATCAATCACATATGAGTAGAACACAGGAAATAGAATATCCTACATTGCGTGGAGGAACAACTGACAGAATCGTTTTCAGTTGTAGCCAAGCATTTTGAACAAGCTTACAGTTCGATGTACAAAACTCTGTGGGAAAAATAATCATAAGCTATACAAAATATCCAATTGTCAAGAACTTTTTGGATTTTTTAAGATAAAAACGAAACATGAAACAATTCTCTTTTTGGAATAATAACAATAATAACATTTTTATACGCAAACTTTTCGATTTTTTTTTATTAAACTCTTTTTTAGTGATTTTTATATATAGTTTTTTTTTTTTTAAATCTAAAATCAGTAATTAATATAATAATAATAATTCACTTTATTGGCTCATAAGTAGATACAAATACATATATCCTACGATGTATATAAACCAAATATACAAATAGTATAAAAAATCAATTCAATGATAATTAGTAATTTACCTGATAATTTTAATATTGTTGTTACAATCAGTTTTTGTAATATATTGCAAGATCTACATTTAATAGACCTAATATCACAACATACAGCAGCCAAAAGATACAAGATACATAAAACCAACATTCTTTTGAGACCCATTGTCTCTTGCATGTCCATCCAACCTAAGAATTATCCAAATATCTATTCAATTTAGTTTCGAATAAAAACGAATTTTATTTGAAAAACTCAACCGACAAAAACATTAATATTGATCAAAATGATAAACTCATATCTCTGGAGTCGTTTCAGTATACACTAATATCCCAGTAGATTTAACGAAAAGAATTTTAAGAAAAAAATTGAAACGAATTGGCCTCTCATACATCTCTACTATTAAATTAATTTCTTGATGCAGTGGAACTAACAATGACTTCTACATACTTTCAATAAGAAAGTCGTTTTAGAAAACAAGTAAATGATGTTGCCACGGTGGACTCATTGATGTAGGATTTATTACATCCATGAGCGCTATAATCTTTAGCGTAATAGCACAACTTCTGTTGGAAGATTTGGAAATTAGTGTCATCAATAATTTAGAGTTTCAACCTATTTTTTTTTAGTAGTATCTAGACGATTGTTTTGTTATTGCACAGAAGAAAAAATGAACTATATTTAACCAATATCACGAAATGTTACAATTTGCTTTAGAAGAAGAATAAAGCAACATTTCCAATTTTTAATATTTTATTAATAAAAAATAAAAATAATATCGAAGCATAATGGTATAACAAATCTATTGCATCGGGAAGACGCTCAAGATAGTGGTTCACAAAAAGAAAGTGATAGCTCTAATTGATGGGCAATCCTAACCAGCTCTAAATATAGACAAGAAATTTAGAAAAAAAAATTAAAAGATACTTGAAAATAATTCCCCATTTTTTTATAAATAAAATCATTAAGCAAAGACTTCTAACGATTTACAGTTTAAGCAATCAAAATTGTTCACGCAAATAACAAAAATAGTGTAAATAATAAAAATAAATTTTGGGGATACTATATGTTCCTACGTTATCAGAAAATTTATACAAAATTTATAAACCCTGCGTATAAAAACTATAATAACATAAAATATTTGCATTCTAAACTAAAACCTATAATACCATATAAAAAAAAAACACGCGTGCTGTTTCTAGCATTCCTTGTGAAACTGTGGTAGCAAGTATATTAGCCAAACAAAACAATACCTGGAAAACGTTAATTATCAACTTCTAGTTTGTATCCTACATTTATCCATTGAGAAACACGAAATTTTCTTGTCATTAACCCATTAGTTATTGGTCTCGTATAAAAATCTTGATGCCCAAAACCTTACTCGAACACAATACCCTCAAAAAGTCGATACAATAGGCTTGGTGCAGTTGTTATTGAAGGATGCAACAAAATTTCTAATATCTTAATTTGTTGCGAAACCACATCATTCCATCAACTAAGATGCTAAATATTGATGATCCTTGATTCCAGATAGATGGAGCTCTGACATATTATAGTAATATAATCAGAATTTTTTTTAAATAGTACATTCGGAAGGCCATGGATTGACAAGCTTAGTCCCATACCATAGCCCAAAAGATTAGAGGATTTGTCTCAAATAATTCCTTTCCTTGAGAAGGTCATTTAGAAACCAAAGTCTACAATAACGTGCAAATAAACTGCGCGCCCAAAAAAAAATTGCGAACGCTTTGAAGGAACTGAGTGAGCATAGCTGAAATTTTGGAAAGTGTTGGGTAGTGAATCATAACTACTAGTCTTCAGTATCAATGACATCTTGTGAGATCTCATCCCAGGCTTGCTGTAGATGATGACGAAGAAATTCCTGCTATGTGCTTCCTCTTCTGTGTATGAAGTTCTGACAGATGATGATCACATGCAACCAGTTATTTTGTGAGATTTTGGCTTTGTGACTGACCTTTGAGGTGTTACAATTTTTTTTGGGTCGCAGTTTACATAACTTGGACGAATTGAAAGACCGTATACGAACTTCAGGTAATGGAATGCTCTGCAGTGTTTTTAACACAGTTTTGCTTGTTGCCTCCAAACACAAGATTCAAGTCAAGTTTTCGTTGCTGTGAAATTTACGCTTATTATGTGGTTTTGTACGCCTTAACTAATCTACTAATGAAATTAATTAATAAAAAAGAGTTAGTAATGAATATCAGAACATGTCAAACGTCAATTCAATTAAATAAAACTAGTAAGACTGGTTGCCTAGTTGCTAAAACATTACCAATTGTTATTTTAAAGCTATCACAAGCCAACATAGTATATTGTAATGTTACGTAAGACTTGAGTCATAATATGGCTATATGTTACAATTACAGTTGTAACATAAAACACACATATTTGTGCGGGAATTCTCTTGACATCCGTTCTAATAATGGCGAACGATATTAGATTTCCAAACATCCTAGTGTTCCCTCTAATTAAATTAAAACCGACAACTCACCAGATGAACACGCATTCGTTCGCTCGCTTGAATCATTGCACCTCTGCACTACTAATTGGAGTTTTGGTCCGAATCTAGTGTACATAAATTTCCTTTTGTTCCGTTGTTTCTAGTACCATAGTCGTTACTGGCGCGGTGTATATTATTGCGAATGGTAAACGATGACCCTAGAGCGTGTAACTCAAACGCTGCATAATAGCTCGCAATTATGGGGTGATAATGGGTAATTCTGTTGACTTATGGGTTGAGTAATGCCCCATTGGACTTAGATTGCTAATAGAGGGATTTATGTTAAGAGTATTGAATGTGTGACTTTATTGCATCAAATCGGTTAATGTGTTTCTATAAGATTCTTTGTTGAAATAAAAAACTTTTAAAGCTAATTTTACATTAGGATCTAAAATATTTTTTTTTATTGCATAAATTAAACTTGTTTCAGAGATCGAAAACATGGTAGAACCGTCCGCTCAACCAGCTGTTTACGGTAGCAGCCAGCAAGGATTATTTCCATTCAGTAGTTCAGCTGGGAGCACCTTTAACATGCCATCACCACTTGTGGTTATGATTTTTACAATCTCAGTGTTTCAGTGTTTAAATAAAACGAAATTTTTCTAAGGGAAAATAAAGATATAATAATAACGGAAAATTAATTTAAAAAAAAATATATATGAAGGATAGGACCTTGAATAATTACTAAAATAAAAGCGAAAAAGAAAGAATTTTAATGTAAATACAAGAAAGTGAATCTATAATATTTTACCAAAGTGATGAATTATACCAAAAAAGAAATATGGAAAATATTATTAATTAATCGTTATGCACAAGCTATGATTTACGTATTTTTAAGGTTATGTTGAGTGTGAGGTGAATGTGGATCTAATACGAAGGGAGAACTACATTGTGATAAAAAAGAAGTTAAGATTCTACGTTAGTTTCTAAAAAAAAAAAAATATTAATAATTTATTACCCGTCATTACAATTCCTTAAAATACTTAAATTCATATCCATTTTATATAAGACGTATTAAAGTGCATTTTTCACGATATCTTAACGACCTATCATACTTAAAAATTCCAGTGTTGTTGCTAATAAAAATTGTGTGTGTAACGATAAAATTAAAAGTGAACGAAATGTGAACAACCGAAAATGTTGAGAGATAATCGAACGTGTTTTTAAAACGTAGGGCGGACTTTTTAATAAATAAAATTTATAAAAGAGTAAGTGTCATTATTGGTGTGTAGAATTTCACGTAAAAAAAAAATTTACTTACATAAATATCTACACTGCGTCTCTAGATGTGTCTATTTCCGATTTCTATTGCGTTTTCTGTTATATTTTGTGCTTATTTTCGTGCTTGTATTCGATGAGTAAAATGAGATGTTCAGATCGAAACCGGGTTAATATAGCAAATAATACAGACAAAATAATGTTGTTTATTTAGCCATACGCAAAAGATGAATTGATTTTCTAAAAAAAAGGTGAGTTGTTGTGAGAAAGATTCACGTGCCCTTGCAATCTGAAATGGCATTATATTGCTAACGTCTTGAGTGAATAAACATCTCGAAAAAGTATGCTTGTATACTTTATGTAATCGATCATTACGTTTTCAACTTTAAATATTCATTTCTTTCACAAATTACATGTCTCACACAGTACAGACCCCAAATTTATCAAAATTTTGACAAATAATTTGTTGATCAAATTTGCCATTTGACTTCTAATTGATCAAATGCAATTCCAAGTTATTCGAGAAAGTCTACGAAATTTAGATTTTATTAAAAAGAAAATCACGCTGTTATAGCTGAAAAAGACAATTGATAAACATTTTAAGTTCTACAAAAGCAAAATCAGAAACTAAATGGCGGTTATGACAGATATATGACCAACCTCAACTTATGCCTAAAATCGCATTTCATATTTCCAATCATAAATATTGTAACACACTTTTTCAATAGGTTTGTTCGAACATGCAATTCCGGAACGGTTCTCGATCAAGTGAGCCAATCAGACAACGCATTCCAGTTCGCGAGAACTCCAATATGTTCTCTGATTCGTTCACGTGATCACGAACCTTTCACGAACTGCATGTTCGAACAGCCGTAATATAAACACATGAACTCCATATTGTATAACTGTTAGCTGAGCGTCATATCTTTGGAAATTAGAAAATTTTTACATTTTCCGAAAAATATCGGCAAAATCTAGGATAGTTACTACATGCAACACATAACCAATTAGCAGAAGCTATAACAGGAGCGGGTGGAAGATTAAACTTTTTTCAAGGATAAACACAACTGTACGAAATTGATTTCGAAAGCCGAACAACGCACGGTGATAAATTTGATTTTAAGTTAGCAATACTGGAAAAGAAATGGTTTTTCTTAGTTCACTTCGTCTTACAACATATATCAATGTGGGAAACTTTCTCATTCATGAACCCGTACTGCAATGTAAGTTTTTTAAAATCTGACATCTGAATTACTTAATTACGAAAAAATGACAACTAACTTCATTGCAGTGTTGCAGATATCCCAGTAGTCACCAAAAAATGTTTTGTAAATGGCAACGCTGTATTTTTTACATAATTTGGAATATCCTCAATAAAAAAAGAACATTTTTTTGTCGAAGCAGCATTTTTGCAGCAAACAGTGAAAAAAGGCTAAAATAATCAACAATATGATTAACCCTCCGGAGATGCATGAAGGTAGCATGTGATCTCCTATGCTACTACTGAGACACGCCCGCTCCAGAGATAGGTGTGAAAAGTACGCGATTGCCTGTACAAATTGTGGAAATGTAATCAGCAATGTTAGTTATCTAATGTAGCAGCAGCAGGCCTTGAAAAACAAACACAAAATGTATGTAGGCAATGAGCTGCTGAAAATTTCATTTTTATTCATTTGCTGAAACGATTCTCCATGTAGATGGCTTAAGTAGGCCCCATAAGCCTCTTCTAAATTCAGAGTGTCTAAATGCAACTTAGGAAAACTGAGAAGCGAGGGTAGTGTGTGTCCAAGTTTTCGCAAAGTAGACAATAATGGTATCGTCGTTATAGAGAAATATTCTTGCTTGTGCTGTGGAAAATCCTCACAAAACCACGCAAAAAATTGCGAGAGGAAATGGGTTGCTCTCAGTCAAAGGTGTCATTTTTAAGTAATCCTCATACACAAGAGTTTGTACCAATCAACACGATGACAGTTAGTTGCCTGCATACAATTATTGTTTTTTAAGGTCTACTGATGTAAGCATTGCTGATTACTTCAGATTTTTTTACTGAATGCTTTAACAATGCTGCTCCAATAAAAAAAAATTATAGTATTTTTAATTGAGTATCTTGAGATCTTCTAAAATATGTTCAAAAATACAATGTTGGCATTTACAAAAACACCTTCTTATTAACTGCTGACATATCTGATAACACAAGAATGAAGCTTTTGAAGATTTTTCTTAATTAAGTAATTCTCTACAATATTTTTTTTTATGAAGTACTAGTCTATTATGTACTTCAAATAAGATAATTAGCTTATGTCGGGTTTAAAAAAATAATGGTACTTTTAAATTGAAAAACTAATGTTTCTCTTTCCTAATGGAATTCTAGTATGGTATTATATGTATTCAAAGGTGCAAGGCTTAAAAGCACGGCTTTAAATTTATTGAATTGTTTTACCATTATCTACCACCTTTTCTTCTAAACGATTCCTTGTCCTTTTTCCCGTCATCTTGCTAACCATGGTACTCTGATTGTTCTGACTTTCTGTTTGCTTTTGCTTTCAATTAATTTAATTTCTTGTCATTCTTGCATCACCAACATACAATTTTGATTTCTACTTTCGTTCATTCTCCAACACTTAGAACAACATACTACTACAAGTTATATTATCCATTTCTTTTTTTTCTTTCTCTTAACCAAACCTGTCACTGAAGTGCACACAGCAAATGCCTAGCATAATAAACCAGTAGGTGGGGTTATTTCGTTAATCATTGGATATAACATAAGTTGACTGCTCACACAACCAATATTTCTCGGTTTTGACATATTCTCCCACAATGGCTTTCCTTCGAATACTTGTTTCTTAACCTAAATAAACTACCAAACCTAATTCTAACTATTGATCGCAGCAAACACATTACAATCATCTCCCACCTCACCCTACTTTATCCAACTCGATTCCAAGAAGCAATTAATCCCTTAAAAACACCTTCCAGGAGCGTAACACCCAACTCAAGCCTAAACATATACCGAAGCACGTCCTAGAGGAAATGTCGAACAACTTTCTCCCCTCCTGGTCGACTTTCAATCCCCCAGAATATCCGTGAAAGCCTCAGGAGGCCGACCAGAATTTCTAGCTACTCAAGGGACGCCGATTTTCCGCTACTTCTATCGAAATTCTTATGCTAGACGCGAAAACCACGGCTCGAGGTAGTATCTCAACGCAACACCGACAACCGCAGCCACAATCCGAGATATAAATCACACCGATCTACCGCAGAATAAAAAAAAAAAAATACCGTGACGTACAACTAGCAAGTCGAGAGTTAGATTGTGCACGGACCGAAAGCGAAACGCCAGTATCGGTTTTATCGGATGTGAAAAACAATACGCGATGAAGACATTGATATTACACTATAATAAGAGCTATCAGAAATTCTCGTATCAAGTGACCCGTGAAGAATGGAAAAAAATGGATTGTAATGAAATGAGAGAACGGAATCCGAATTCTCGTGTAACTGTGAGTATGTGAAGAGGGAAGATAAGGTAGAAAGGAAAATTGATTCTTAGAAATAATCTGTGCTACTCCTCCTGCCAGGGAAACAATTTATGTAAATTCCAATATCGGGTTGAGAAGCAATTTTGGAGATTTTGACGGGTAAATTATATTTCTCCGAAGGATTTGCTTTCGTTGAAACAGAAAGGCTAACTTAAAAAGCGAATTTCGCGAATAAAACCTATAAAACTTCAACCAAAACTGCTGCAGACTAAGACACACTATGGATCTCTTATTAAGTGAATTATCCATAATTGCTTGCAAAGAGTTTTTAGTAATTTAATGTCGATAATTATTTAAACCTTATAGAATTCAAAATGTGAAGTCGAAAGAGAAAGCAATTCTTGTAGATCCTCCTAATTAGTGTTGTACGAAAATTTAATGACAAACTAATCCATTCTTCTGCATTTACTTGACAAACTCCTTCGTCTGTTCTAGTTACATCTTTACATCACAACCAAGGAGATCTTATTCATTCTTCTCAATAAATCTTCTTATCTACACATATTTATTTCATTGGTTGATGAGATTAGCATTCGCATGGTTCAAGGAATCATTCCATTTCCCTAGGCGGATGTTGACATATGGCCGATAATATTGATACGTTTCTTTGCACAAATACAATGCTTGTAGCATGCCAAGTTGCCTTTTAAATTAATTTTAATTTTTATTAAAACTAACATCGAGAGATTGCTTTGATTTTTAGCAATTGTTGTTGAGTATGTAACATAGAGTTCGTAGAGTTCAGTCGAGTTGAGTTAGTTTGAGGTGAACATCTATATGATTCCATTCCACGTATCCTGGAATCATCAAACAAGTTCAAGACCTCTAAGGTAAATCAGAACCTTGTTCAATAACATCTTTTTTAGATTTTTTTTAAAGGAAATGCCACTCTTCCAACATGATTTCTATAGACGGTATGGCTTTTTATCCACCAAAGACGACCGTTATTTAGTCTCATCACAGAATCTGCTTTTATGTGACTGAAATCGAAAAATTGGCTCACCCCCAGAAGACTTTTGGAGAAACATACAGGCACACTTTTCTTGCTCTTTGGTGTCGAGGCTAACCAATTCCCTGTTTATTTTGAGGAAAAGGTTTACAATCATGGGTGAGCTCCTTTGTTTCTATTCATGTTTCCACACTCTCTTTCAGTATATCAGCTGTACTCTCTTATTCCAAGTTTATCTAAATCTTTATTTTCAACGTCTATCTGTACATTTGGCTCCCCATATTCATTCAGCTCAATGGATGTTATGATTTTTTTTTTGTATTGTTGTGGAAGCCATAGAGTCTCCAGAAACACTGCAGCCCCTTGGCTTCTTGTACTTAGTATCCCATTTCTTTTACCCATTAAATTACATCAGCCTTTCTAGGATGCTAGAATCCCGCAGTAATCTGTGACTGGTTGAGCGAAGTAATGGTTTTATTTTTGGCTTGCAAAAATTGCCTGTCTTCTTACGCCCAGAGATTCGCATTCATACAGATTGTGGTATATGCTCTGTGTCATCTCATAGCTCAGTCTGCAGTTGGTACCTCCAGTGTTGATCCCAATTTTCTGTAGATGCCCTTCTAGTAAACAGAGTTCTATTAGGAACCAATCACGATGCGAAAATATTTCTTACGGAGCTGCAGCAGTTCTTCTGCTTTCTTTTTTCCCGTTCCTTGATAAAGTCTTACCATGAATTTGTTTGGTTGTATTATTTTCAGTGTTCTGTGGTGTCTCTTGGACCCAACCCTTACCTGCCTCTCGCGCTGTGCATTTTAGTACTCCTAGAATAGATTTGGACTATATATGAAGCGGATGATCCGGTCTTGCTAACTTATCGGCTTTATCGTCTTGAGATATGTTCAATCGTGTGGTCTGAATTTCATTCCAAAAAGATTTGCATTACAACATGATGGACAGTATTATTGTGTTTGAATCCTGCATATCTGCCACTTATTGTTAGTAGTTCTTGCAATGTGAGATGCTTTATTCTTGCCCTTCAAATCCTCAATGAATTCTACTCAAATGTTCAAACAAACACAGTTTATTTCTTGGTCCAGAATTTCACAAAAAAGATGTGCTAAACCAACATAAAATTGTGTTGCATATAAACAACAATAAATTTGGTTAATTTAACTCATGAAATGTTCATTAGACACTATATGCTTTAATCGAACACATTCATAGAAACCTTCAACGCTTGATCTTATATTTATTTTAACTCAATTTTTTGTTGCTTATATACAACCCAAATTTACATTGACTTGACACATTCTTTTTCCCTTCTTTTTCCCTCTCAGACACTGACGAGGTGTTTAGTTATTTTCTTTTCTATGTTCCTCTTCCTATCCTTTTGTTTACGTCTGAAGCTTTCTAACAGGGAACTCGCGAAACTGTAAATCGCAGATTTTGATGAAACTTTGTCAGTTTGTAGACTCCATAGAGTGTTACTCAAGGACGCTTTCCGTTGCTGCGGAACTTCAACTTTAGGGGGTACAATTCACCCTTGCAATTTGGCCCAAATTTGTTTTTTTTTCTGAATAACTTTTAAACGGTAAGAGATAGAAAAAAGTTTCAATAGTGGACATGCACCGTTTAGTCAGCCCTTTCGATTGGTATAGATATTTATATACAGGGCGTTCCAATAAACGTGAAATGACGTATGCTGTGCTTATTTTATCGAATTTCAGAAATCGGTTATAAGGCCTTTTTTCTGATCAAATAGTCTATAGAAAGGTAATTTAAAAAGTTATACAGGGTGTCCACAAAAATATAAATTTTAGCATATTTCCTTATTCGAAGGAGATACTCTGTATACTGTTATGTGGCTATATTGTATGTCGAAAATCAGTGTAAACTTACACCAGACGCTAGACGGTTATATGTAATAGTTTTCGAGTTATACGCGTTTGGATGTATGTAAGATTATATTATCCCCGACAGCAGGCAAATGAAAACAATAGGTCACATAGTACACTAACTGCTTGCTTCTATTATTTTTGGAGAGATGTGAATAGCGAACGTCTCACTTGCAGATATTTTTATTTCATCCGGGACAATTGGCCAGAATAATACACTTTCGTCTGCATTATAGACATTTTCTGCTCCACATGCTTCGATGTACGGTTTTACAGAATTGACAAAGTTTGTAGCCATCGCTTCCAGTTTCTCTCTCTCCTGTCCATAAGTTCGGCCAACATACTTACTTATCTTTCCAGAGGTAATTTTATTGTTTCTTTCAAAGTTGCAAAATCCAGGCTTTAGATGCTCTGAAATTTTCTAGCCCAATGATTACGTTTGCTTCTAGCGGCCACTGCCGCTGGTCTATATCGTGTACTATGGCGTTTTACATACATACAAGTTTACACTGATTTTCGACATACACTGCCCCACATAACAGTATATAGAGTATCTCTTAGAAGAAGGAATATGCTAAAATTATATTTTTGTGGGCACCCTGTATAACTTTTTAAATTATCTTTCTATAGACTATCTGATCACAAAAAAGGCTATTATAACCGATTTCAGAAATTCGATAAAATAAGCACAACATGCGTTATTCCACGTTTATTGGAACACCCTGTATATAAATATCTATACCAATCGAAAGAGCTGACTAAACGGTACAAGTCCACCATTGAAACTTTTTTCCTATCTCTTACCGTTTAAAAGTTATTCAGAAAAAAACCAAATTTGGACCAAATTGCAAGGGTGAATTGCACCCTCTAAAGTTGAAGTCCCACAGCAACGGAAAGCGTCCTTGAGTAACACTCCATGGCGTCTACAAACCGACAAAATTTCATAAAAATCTGCGATTTACAGTTCGCGAGATTCCCTTGTAAGATATTTTATCAGAACTGCCCCAATATGGTCTCTTACGTAATTTATGTCGGTTTTTTCTTTGGTATTCAGTTTTTACTGCTGCTTATGCTGAAGGAAACAGTGCACAATCTTAAAATTGTATCGCCATTTTGAAAATTTCAAAAAGCCATTGTTTCTTCTGGTTAACATGTTTTGGAAGGAACGATTCAATTTTTTCCGTTTGAGTAGAGTTTTATAGAAATATATACTTATGCAGCAGTATTAAAATAGCTGTGTGAAACGTAAATAAAATCATATAAATGTTTATCCAACCATAAAATTGCTACTTCTGTCAATGGCAATAGTTTGCCCACCAGAACATCAGTTTAAACGCTCGGAATACATTTCAACTACGGCATTATTGCATTGCATACCATACCTGTTTAAACGTTAACACCTATGCTGTTGCAATCCTGGAATTAACACAGTTTGCACAACGCGATACAAACAGCAATTGCAATATTACACTCTGATATTAGCAATACAGTGTCAGCCGCTTATCACACTTAAGACGTTGTAATTACATACCATGACGCCTACTAACACGGTTACTAAGCCAACTCCCAAAGTGTCAATCCTACTAACTAGGTGGCACCGATTAATACGATTCTAATTAAGCGCAATCTACCGCTTTACTTGGAACTTATAACCCGGCCCTTTCTAAAGAATCGATTAAAGTGAATGCAGAGATCTAGATTTTAACGTTATCCTGTAAATGTCAATTAAATCAGTAAAGGAAACGCAATCGAATACAAGCTCGAAATATCGATGTGAAATTGTTTGTAATATTCCATTCGAGAAAATCACTGCTTCGATCGCTTAACAACGGATTATCAATTAATTATTAATTATTAATATTATATAAGTACATATATTATTAGGTAATAAATACACTCCTTCACACGTAAATGAAATATTATATTAACATATTATTATATTATACGTACTTTGTACATAAAGACTGAGATATTTTTATAAGAAGTGCAATAAGTACTAAAAAAAAAAATGAAATGAATAGAATATAAATGTTTCCAATGTATATGTAAATAAAGCTTAAATAGATTTAAAAAGAAAAGAGGGAATTAGTTTTATTGTTTCTCTGTTAATTTTCCCTTGATTTATGCTTACAGCATTTCGATGGCTTCAATGAAGGCCAAAGATAACACTTTGCTCTAGTGGATATATTTAAAAAGGTAAGTTTTATTCTTATATCTTATGTTATAAATGTTGCTTTAAAATAAGTGGAGAAAAATTGCGAAATTGGTTAAGAAGTGGGAAAAATGTAAAGCAAAAAAAAAAAACAGAACTATTAAAGTAATTTAGTGCAGTAACGTTGAACAACAGATGATTTGTACTGCCGCAAATTCAAATGAGCTATGTCAATATCATTAACAATATTATGTTTTTTCTTTTTTCTTGAGGTAGCGGCTTTTTTTTAAATGAATTAATTTTTTTACCAATTAAAACATTCTCTTTTGAAGTTTCGACAAGTTTTTTATTATTGTCTTCTTCAGAAATTATTTACTACAATTCAATTTTTTTTTAACATTTAAAGACAACACAAAACATTTTAAAAATTACTTTAAAATTTACATTTTTCTAAAAATTACTAATAAGGTTATTTGTCACGTACAATACTAACTATGTGTGAAGTATACTGAATTTCAGAAAAAGTAATTTTTAAAATGTTTTGTGTTGTCTTTAAATGTTATAAAAAATGGAATTGTAGTAAATAATTTCTGAAGAAGACAATAATAAAAAAACCTGTCAAAACGTCAAAAGAGAATGTTTTAATTGGTAACAAAATTTAATTCGTTTCAAAAAAAAAGCCGCTACCTCAAGAAAAAAGAAAAAACATAATTTTACATTATCGGCTAAGAACAAATCCCCTTATTAACAATATTATTATATGAGAGGGTGGATCTGTAAAGAGGAGAATTTAATCCAATGTTTTCTGGAATTCGCAATAAAATGTGCCAGATATACGAGAATTCAACCTCGGAACTGTAAGTTCAAAGACAACAGCGAGGCTGAGACTATTAAATAAGTTATTTACTAATTTATAAGGCACTATAAATCCGTTAAGGTGACGTCTGTTTTCAAGGGTGTGTATCAGCATTGTAATTGTAGCTAGGAGTGAAAAAAAATTATAGTTTTTATAGTTTAAATGTCTAACAAATTTCTTCTATACTTTTCCAATCCTATAAAATGATTTATACAAGGGATTCCAAATGATACTACCATAATCAATCGTATTAATTAAGTACTAGAGATTTGTTAATGCTAATAATACAGTTTGTGTTTTGAAAAGGTTTTGTTATGCGAATTATAAAGCCGAGATTTTTGAGCAGGGATCGAAAGGTTCGAAAAATAACTGTTTCAAACTATTATATATCGGTTCTGAATAAAAGAGTTATGATAACAGAAATAATGTCAAAACAATTATCATTATAAGTCTGAAACTAATACCGTTTCGCTTACGGTTCTATGTCAAGTTTTCATTATGGTTCTTTAGCGGTTCTATGGTAATTCTATTTAACATGGACTCATTACTTGTTAACAAATTTGCATTTATATCCAACTGATAGTATTGGCCCACCTTACGACACTTGAGCATAAGCTTAGAGCTTTAGGAACATTAAATTATTGAGCTTACAATTAATTCTGCTAGGAAACTAAGCAGATTTTGTATCATGCGTTATTATTTCGCCTGTAACTTTTTTGTGCTTGTTATATTGACTATATATTTTGTGCCCGTATCACATATTATACAGGGTGTCTCCCCGCTGAGTTGCATAACTTGATAGGGTTATTCCTTGTATCAAAATTAGCAAAACACTTCCAGTCAGCATAGGTCCAATTCTCAACCGTTTTCGAGATATGGGTGGTCAAAAGCGCTGAAAGTCACTGGTTAATCTGGTCAACTGGTTGAATTTCGGCATGAAATGGTTGCTAAGGAACGATTAACTTAAATTACAGTCTTACTTCTACAATAATAAGCAGAAATGGTTAAGTTTTAATGATTTTAATAAACAAGTAATTTCGTAAACATTTAAAGCTGCTCAAAATAGCGACCCTAGACTGCCAAACACAACTCTGCTCTTTGACTCAGTCCTCCTATCCAGTTGACATTTTCAATGTTTCCACGAACTTTCTGAAATGTCCGATGGATTTTACCTACTAGTTCTTCTTTGGTAGTCAGCTTCTCTTATCCATAAACCATGGTCTTAACATTGCCCTAGAGGAAAAAGTCGAGAGGGGTTAGGTTCAGCGAGCACGGGGGCCATGCGACAGCTCCATTCCACCCTATCCAGCGGTTTGAAAACGCAGTGTTCAAAAAGTCGGTTACCACCCTTCCATAGTGTGCCGGACACCCGTCATGGACAAACCACATCTTATTACGGACGTTCAAGGGGATATCTTCAAGAAGAATGGGAAGCTCTTCTTCTACAAAAATATCATGTCGCTGTAGTCTTCCTTTGTAAAAAGAGGCATTTTTAAAGGTTCTACGAGCGAAATCCAAAACTGTCAAAAATACAACAAAACTGCTTACATGACAACTGTCAAAAAGTCTACGTCAAGTGCATTGGATCTAAATAAGTCTATATAAACTAGTCGAGCCAAATGCGTCATCATTCATCTAAATTAGTTACCGTAACCAGTGAGCTTCAGCGCTTTTCACCACCCATATCTCGAAAACAGTTGAGAATTGGCCCTATGCTGACTGGAAGTGTTTTGCTAATTTTGATACAAGGAATAACCCTATGAAGTTATGCAACTCAAAGGGAAGACACCTTATATAATCAATATTCGCCTTATATAAAACTAATATTACAATGTCTTTGTTTAATATTAAATATAACAAAACAATATTGTAATATGTGACCATCCACGAGAGAATCCACCTAAGGTGTAAAAAATTAGCGATAAGGAAAGACATTAGTTTCAGAGCGTCTTGACAAAATACAACTAATAACTTTGAACACCTTGTTCTGAAAATCTTCTTTTTACACCTTAGGTGGATTTCCTCGTGGACACATGTATCAAAGTGTTTCCAAGTAGAGCAATTGACAAATAACAAGTTTAAATAAACCATGTTATATACCCATTAGAATTCATTTTATAAATAACGTAATAGCTTCCTGCTTAATTACTAGCTCAACTCTTCTAAGTATCTAAGCCACTAAACTGAGAGGGGCTTGCAGCGTGCAAACTGATCTACATCTGCTAAACTGCTTCTTCTAAGCGAATCATGTTATGAAGATGATATTTTTAAAAAAGACATCAATTTATATCTGTGTATCCATGTACCATGTCAGATATGAGAACTTATTTCTTTCCTATCTAATTATGTTGCAGAAATATAAATATAAGCACCATTTGAAATATACAACTGAGGTCATTTACATTTTAAGACTAAAGCGAACTCTAATCGTTTTCACATGCGTGTGAGAAAACGAACAGGTCCAAAAGTAGAACCTTGCGGAACACCGCAATAATATTTATAAGGATTACTATTTACAAATTTGCTTTGATAATAATTTTAAAACGTATTTGAATGATTTTATCAGAATATCAGTCACGAGAAGTCTTCTATTAAAAAATATACGATTAATTAGAAAATTCCTGAGATATTTAAGCTGTAGGATATTAACATATTTAGCGGTTTTTAAACGCCCTAACCTTTGCAGCATAAATTAGGGATCCATTCTTACTAAACTCGAATTTAATCCCGTACAGAATAAAACCGAATTAATTAATTACAAAACGAGAAACAGACAAGCAGGAACGAAAAGGCAATGGAGAAATTCGAAAGAAAAGAAGTGAACTTAAAGAATAAGTAATTATCCTTTCTAATCTGGCTTCCGGACTCATTTCGCATTTTGATCAACATAAAGTTGTGTCTTTTCTCCATCCATTAGTTCACAGAATCTTCTTTTCTTTTTCCTTGCTCCTCTTTTTTTTTGGGGGGGGGGGGAAGCTGGCGGATGGAGCCGCTTGCTTTGCCTTGATAAGAAAATTTATTATTTACTTGCTTGCTGGCTACGACGTAAGCAAGAGGCAGATAAAGATGTTGCGCGCTCTTGGGAATTAAAATTTAAATTCGGAATGATTTATTATTTCTCTTCTCAACGTCGATGTCTTGGTTTTCATAAAAATCCAAAAGGAGAAGACTAAACACGTACATAGATCAAAAGTTTCTTTATTACAAACACGTTTAAGGAGCGGCCAATTCCACCTCCCTTTCGTCGAGAGAAAAGCGGCCAATTTTCCATCGAACAGCCAAAGTTAGATGGGATAACTTCGATAGGTTACCGAAAATCGGGGATCAGCGGAGTATTTGCCGTGGGCCGGAGGACGAAAGCGTGCTTTTGTGTGTCGAGGATGTGTTCGGTATTCGACGGGGATCGAAGCGGGCGGCCGGCCGAACTTACTTCTGAACGAAGAATGGCTGTGGAAAGGCGATGAGGGAAAGACGGAAGGCCGAACGTTGAACGGCGGGAACTTTAGAACAATATACCGGAGAAAAATTGAGAACGAAAGAAAGTTCGGTATTGTTTGAATCATCTCCCGCTTTGGAAGATTTCTGGGGAATCGCGCGGAAACGATCTGAGAGTATTTCGGTTTATAAATTGTCGTTTAAACTCTGAGAAAACAGTTATTAAACCGATAAGGGAAAGTTTCAGAACGGGTGATTTAGACACAAACACGTCATATTGAAGGAACGTCTTAAAAATGAGAGTGCTTTTTATGTCGATAACTCGGACAGTTTCGTTCGATTAGCAGATTTGCATAAATTATAATATACACTTTCGTCTGGCCATTATGTCAGGCTCAGATTTAGGATATACGCTTTTGTCTGACAGATAAATAAAGGGGAAGGGGAAGATTAAGATAACGATTGTAGTAAGGCCGGACAAAACTGTGACATATTGAGGTAGCTAACGTTATTAAAAAAGGATTACGCATACATTATCGGACTATCTTAAAAAAAAAAGAAATACATGCCTTTTTGAAGGTTAGTGTTTAACTATATATCTAATATATTTTTTGTTTTTTCTTTCTTGAGATAGCGGCTTTTTGCACAATTTAATGAAAAATTTACTAAATTAAATCATTTGAATTCAGTATGCTACACACACATGTATATTAAAGTACTTTGACAAATAACATTTTAATGTTATGAATTTTAAAAAATTTAATTTTTAATGTAAAATTTTAAAATATTTGTGTTGTGTTGTTAAATGTATAGTGTAAAAAGGCATTGATTTTTTCTGAAAAAGAAAATAAAAAATTGTCGAAACGTTAAAAAATGATTAAATTTAGTAAATTTTTCATTAAATTGTGCGAAAAGCCGCTATCTCAAGAAAGAAAAAACATAAAATATATTAGATATATAATTAAACACTAACCTTCAAAAAGGCATGTATTCATTTTTTTTTTATCTGAAGAGATTTGATTAGATTAACGTAAAACATGGTCCTATATTGTATGCCTAATCCTTTTCTGATAACGCTAGCCACATCAATATGTTACAGTTTTGTAGAAAGAAAAAGTATAATTTACACTATCGGCCAAGAATAAATCTTCATCTAATATATTTTGATATGAAATGTTATTGTCTGTAATTTATTCTGTAAATGTGCATTCGGAAGTAATTGATGGTCTACATGCAAACGTCACAGAGTGTCACTGTAAACCTACATATACAGCACATTAAATAAATAAAGACGAATATATATTTTTTTGGTTATCTGTCTTGTGTACCAAAGTTCATAACACTTTTCTTCTCCACGCCCATTACTAGAAACCTTGTCCTCCCTAGGCTGTCACATTGGCACAGCACATGAACTGGTGTTGATTCTTTCCCTGGCATAATCTACAAGATCGGTCAGAAGTCCTACTATGATTTTGACAGTCTTCATATCTTTACTCATTAGATATTTAGTAAATTTAGAAACTATTTTGCCTGTATCTGTCCCGGCACCTTTTTCCATCACCCTCTGGGCTTATTATTTATTCGTTAATTGATGGATTTGCGATTTGGTGATGCCAAAAGAAAGACCAACAGCAACGAATGATCTTGACGAACCTTGCCTGGCTAGATGATTCGCGCCACATTCCCCCTCACGCCTGAGTGGCTAGAAATCAACGCTAATATTAATTTCCTTTGGATATCCACCTCATTTAGAGCACTTACACCCTCCCAAATCAGCTTAGAGTCCACACTTACGGAGCTAATCCCTTTAAGTATGGACTGACTGTCCGAGAATATAGCGAATCGAATCAGTCCGTCTTTCTATTTCCCTAACACAATTATGAATTGCAGCAACTTCAGCCTGGAATACCGTTGTGTCTTTGCTGGCAGCTTACAGAAGAAACCTTTTCAAGCTGCTTTTGCGTATATTCCAGCCGACGCCGTAGTCTGTTTTAGAGCCCTGTGTATACCACTTTAAGTCCGCTCTTTCTGAGTACTGTCTCCCAGTCCTTTTTATGTGGTATTATAACCTAATATTTTCTATCTAGGTGAATTTTTGAACCTTGGCATCACATGACATCCTCAAACAGGTGCCTCTTAAGTTCAACCTAGCATTGGAAGGCCAGCTGTAAAGCAGCAAGAATAGGGGACACAAATAGATCTTTTAGTCGCAGTGTAACACCACCCTTCTATTTACTTACATACATAAGTTCACCTAATGGTTTTTCATAGTCAGCGCAGTGTGATTTGCTTATCGATGCTTGACTATGCATAAGTCTGTTTTCATATTTAAGGAATTAACATTGGGAATTAAAAAATAAATATAAAGTAGGTTTAGTTAGTAAACATAGTAACCAGATTAAGAGCAATTAATTGAATCGCACAATGCGAATTGCTAAGTCTGTTGTAACCAGTATTTATATAGGCGCAGAAACCACGTAATGGGGTTGTACTTACTGCTGTGTACTGATTGAAGTAATTGAAAATGTAAAATTATTTTTTTTAAAATGAAAAAGAAAATGAAATTAGCTAGCTCAACGGAAAAGATTTTAAACGAACAAAAAAACTATTTGAGATTAATAGTTACCCTCGCAAAATTAAAACTTGAATCTAACCACGAAAAGTAAATTGTGAGTGAATGAAATCAGACTTTCTTAATTACCCGAAAAATTGAAACGGTTTAATATAAAATAAAAGAACAGAATTTTCAACCCAATGACGCTAATTAACAATCAATTTATTTTTAACAACAACGGGTTAAATTACAGATGTGCAGAAAAAAAAAACTTTGAGGTGAAGGTTCTGGCCTAAAATAAAAACTGCACTTGACTTTAAATTAAAATAGGACAATGCTATTTCCTATACAAAGCAAAAATAAAACTATTTGTTCAGGAAGATTATCCAATATCTTTCAATTTCAATCCACGTGGTTTCACAAATTAAAATAATCTAAGCGTGGACAAATGTAAGGAAGAAATTTACAAAAATGAAAAAGCTAAAAGAAAAAAAGCTTCTACTCACCCAAACGAGGTGATTGAAAAATAAAAATGAAACAGCAAAATTGAATAACAGAAAATTAGCTCCTTAAAATATAATGAGAGAAAAAAAAACTAAAATTAATCTTCCTAGACAAAAAATAATAATTGATCTTATATCTCCTACGTGTACACGTCAATACATTAACAATTATTACCATCAAAATTCCTTGATTGACTAAATAAATTACATGAGAAAAATTAACCTTTCAAATTCAAAATGAATTACCAAATGGCAACAAAGATTTAAAAATACGTCTACTCACGTCAATAGTCGAACAAGGAACCCTAACAGAATTCTACAATTGTTTTTCTTACAAAAATCCCTCTCTCAAAATCGTACAACGCAGATGTATAACATTACAACGACAATATTAAATAGAATACGCATAAAATCAGCACAAACAAACAATAGACATTTTAATGACTGGAATAATTAAAAAAAATCTTAACACTACATGAATTAAAATGATACAATAAACTCTTACACAAAAATTAATCAAAACAAAATAAAATTGTGAAAATTCTCTGTAAATTGAAAATCAGCTGATCGGAGAAATCAAAACAACCAAAATATGCAACTTAAAATACACTCAGCGAAAAATAGGTTGTCTAAACCACAGCATTACGTATGATTCAGGACGCAATAATCACCACCTTTTTACATCATTTTGTTTCAATTAGTGTCACACTGCACCCAGCGGCCAGAATTTATGCGAGTAAATTCGATCATTGTCAGAGACCTTTGACTGCCGCTGACTGCGGCTTTAACAGTATTAACACAGCAACAACGGACTGTGTCCTAACCCTATTGAGTAGCCTCTTCCGTGTATCTGCGTTTATTATATTAGAAGTAGTTATAACCGACTCAAGCAGTCCTCCATTGTCCTAAGATGGTAATCTGTTTTTGAATGAATCTAGTTTTACGTTTATCAAACAACCGACTTGTTTTATTTACAAACTATTTTGTTAACTTCTAATATTAATTCGCTAGGAGTGTCAATATATTACACTATGCAATGACAACATATTCATACAATACAAAGTCCATAAAAAATCTTGCCAGACTAGGACAACAAATAAAATCTTATAACATAGCCTTATAAAATAATAAACCGTCTCAAAACATATTAGTGATGTGTTAAAATAACCAAAAAAAAACCATCATAGTATCTATAATATTTATCTTCTATGCAGATTCTAGATAGCAACAATATATCGGCGAATTTTCAACACCATATAATACGATTCTAAACCGATCGCTTTGAAATTTTATAAACAATAAGCAGGATGATGCCATTAGAACGGAGATACGACTAAACACTTCCATTCTAACCGGCGACATCACCGCAAAACTTTATCCCCAACGCTTACAATTCTCATAGCGGCAGAGACGCACGGTAAGTGCATAACTACATCGCAGGAAACAGTACGCCGAAGCGATACATGTACCAACAAAGTGGGGAAACTGTAATCAATTCCCCAGTTTATTGTATTCCCGGCGAGTTTAATCCGACAAAAGTGGATTTACGCGAGGCGGTAGAAATGCGCCGTTTAAACGTAACTCACACCGTCCGAGCGAGCATCGCAGATAGAACTCCCTATCAGAAGCCGGTATACAAAAGGTGAAATCGGGAATAACGGGCGAGTTTGTGGCGGAGTAACGGAGTGAGTGGAGTTAAAGGACTATTAATGCGACCGGTTGCGACTAGAGGATTCGTGGCGTTAGTGGACGCGCAAGACGCATCCGGTTGAACTTATGAAGGCCGTTGGTTTGTTGGAATGCGGTCGTAAAAGGAGGTTAACGTGAGAATGGGAGTATTTGTTAAAGGGGCCTTTTGTAGAAACTCGGTGGTATGTCGCTGTTTTTAAAGGAGCTAGGTTCTTTTGTTATATTTTATTTATAAGCAACTACAATAATTACAAATTAATTCATAAAAACCTCGTGCTCTATCTAAAGGTACCCCACAAGACAACCTATTCTAAGTACTAAATGGATTTCATAACAATTGACATGTTCCTACTCTAACTAAATAATTTCCCTATGATTATTAATAATAATGACAAAAATATAATAAACTGGTCAGCTATCAGTTGTTATTATATTTGCGATATATTTGAAAGGACTTTAATTATCTCCCAACATTTACTAAGGAGTTGTGTGGAAGCTGTGGAAACACGACTTGGGCAATTGTCGCAGACTTTGTTACTGATAACCAGCAAATTATTATTATTGTTATGCTTCTGAGTTTGGAAGATGCAGCCTCCACGTCCCCTAAAATCCGAAAGCCGTGACGTCTTCAGTTAGCTGCCCCCTTCTTTGCACATCATGAATTTGAAATTGAAACGGCAGAAAGATGGGCCATTAATTACCTAAAAATAAATAATACTACTGTAATATTTAACAATAACTTAATCTGAATTTGTCGAAACAATAGTAATTAAATTAAAGGTTTATATGTTAAATACTTATTTATAAACTATGGTGATAGGTATAATTTAACACTAATTCAGACCATTAAAAAGTATGAAATATTTATTTATAAATACCTACTTCTCTGCTAATTATCTAAATATCATGCCATATCTAATTCTCCTAGAATTCCCACCATTCAACAGATCCGTTATATCCAATATTTGTTTAGCGCCGGGGCTAATTTAACTCTTTAGTTAATTCCCTAGCTTCTCTGACTCATCAGTGAGTGAACATTCAAATAAAACATTTCTCACTGTATCTGTCCCACCACATTCACGATGTGAATCATTAACCCTCTCAATTTTACATAAATATGATTGAAACTCTATCTCCTGATACGACAAATTAATACACATTTCTCTAAAACGTGGAACGTTACCGATAAATTTCCTAGTCTACCTCCCACTTAGAGTTTTATCAAGTTATGCCTAAACGCTTTTTTAACTATACTATGCGAAATTAATCCATACCTAAATATCGCGCTATCCCCTCTAGACACCGCTTCTTTCGCTAATCGATCCGCCCTAACATTACCGATTCTACCTACGTGAGCCCTAGTTCAAAAAGTTTTACACCCCCTCACGTAACCTATCCCAAGTATCTACTAACAACTCGGCCTTTTTATCGGAATTTCTTAAATTCTCTAACGCCTCTAATACAAATAATTTATTTTCTCAAAAAAAAAGTTATCTAACGTACCAATTTTTTTACACCATCGTTCAAGTAGTTAGAATATCTACAAAAAAAAAACAGCAAAAAATTGACATTAAAAAAAAAACAGTGATGACGTCATTGTGAAAAATACGTGACGTCACAAATAGAACTTTTATTCCGTAAGGTGACTAATTAAAAAATAAAATTGACCTGTCCCGGAATTTTGCTTGAAAATAATGCAATTATAAATTTTGTTCTTTACTTCGACATCACATTATACATACAATACATTGTAATGCTACAAAGTATCACACAGCCCGTTATGAAAAACAAAAAATTTTAAATATAATACTTTAATTAGATTTGTAAAACGAAATTTCTAACATCCTAGTGTCATCTTATAATACATACATCTTCAAATGTAACAAATTTCAAACTCTCCCAGAAGCTGTGAATCTTAATAGCTGCGAATATCCCGTCCGCACTTGTGTTAAGCTGCTGGGTCTTACAGTCGACGAAACCTTAAAATGGAAAGATCACGTCAATGTACTTTGTAAAATACTATGTAACTATTGTTCTGCGATTCGTCGACTTAGAGATATAGTAAGTTGGCATGTGCTTCGTAGTATGTATTATGGATGCTGCTACTCAAACATAAAATAAGGAATCGTTGTTTGGGGTGGTGGTAGTGACTTACACAGAGTTTTTTTGATACAGAAAAAGATTTTACGTGTGATTAATAAACTCGAGTACTCTCAGTCTTGCAGAGGATTCTTCAAACTAACTAACATTTTAACTGTATATGGTACTTACATTTTTGAATTGCTAATCCTCTTATTTAAAAACAAATACTTATTCGACGATAATGAATTACAACATGAGTATTCTACAAGGTTTAAAACCGATTATCGCTACCCCAAGCATCGACTCACACTAAGTAAGAACAATTTAGAATATAATTGCCTGAGGTACTATAACAAATTGCAATCATATATTAAAACTGTAAAAAAATTGTTAACATTTAAAAATTATGTATACAAATTATTACTAGAAATAGAGCCATACAATGTAGAGGAATTTCCAACCTCAAATATATATTTATAAATATTTACTCTTGACCTGGCGTTTGCATTGTTACTTTTGTATTGAAACACTGCAATAATAAAACTATTCTATTCTATTCTATTCTTTCTATTTTATTAATTTCTAATTATAAATGCACCCTCTCAAATGCCAGATGGCATGTGGAGTGAGATTCTTTTGCCTGCTACAGGCTAGAGGACGAGCTAGCATTTAAAATAATTAGGAATAGGTTCGAAATATGAAGCCGTGTAAAACAAAACAGATAAGAAAGTATTATTTATCTCAGGTAAGTCAAATGAGCTCGCTTATCAGATTAATAACAATTGCGTTTTAAATTAGTAATTCCAAGTTTTGCAATATAAAATTCTAAAGGAAAAGGCGTTGAAGAAACTTGTCAACTGTAGGGGTCTCATACATCATCTGGATCGTCTTCCTGTTTACTGCGACATTCTATTTTTTTTTTGTTATATCCTTCTTGTTATTTTAAATCAGATAAAAGGAAAAATGATGACGTGTTACGGGGGTTCGCTCGCTCTCAAGCGTAAAGGTCTTCTTGGATCGAAATAATTTGGTTCGACACACAAATTTTTGGATGACACTGTATATTTGACAAAACAAATAAAATTCAAGATAATAAAAAATACAATGAATTACAATAACTCTTACTCTTACTAATAATAATAAATTAAACTATTAACTTATGATATATATTCCAAATACCGATGTTAACTTAAATGTCTAGGTTAATAATGTTGGCCGCGAAGGTTTGTCATGTGGATAGGATTTTTGAAAATAATAAAATAAAATAATGAAATATTAATTTGGTGCAAGAAAATAAAATAATAAAACTGAAATATACGACTTAGCTGGTAAATTTTTAGGAGTGTCGGTGTAATTGCGTCCGGGAGGGTGGTTTGAGCGCGTTACGCTGATGTCAAGGCGTGGTCCCCTTTCGAATTCAACGATCTGGATTTGGTCTCCCAAATTAGGTACTTCGTTCACCCTCTTGGTTTAACTCAAAGCCAAAATAACACTAGTAGTTGTAGTAGATAGTAGATAGTAGATAGTAGGTCCTAAGATAGGATCGGATTACTAAACATAAAAAAATAAAATTAACAAGAGAAGAAGTCCGCTTACCAGTGACCTAAGATGACGCCATTTACAAAATGTGAAATGCCGGCTAGACGCTGCTGTTTCAAAACCCTTTTCAGGAATATCGATGCAATGGACACAGAACTCCTGGCACCCCAGGTAAAACGAACAAAAATACACTCGATATTAGAAGTTTCTCGCGCGACAAAATCCCATAATGTGGTCTAATTGAAATTTGCACGGAGCAACTTGAACAGCGCGTCTAAGATGGTGTGCGAGCCTGTGCGTCTCTCTTACTTAGCTAGCGAAAGGGCAGAAATCGGAAATGCAACGTGAATCAAATCACTGACAAACTTAACAATGTGGAATAATTTACACAAAAGAAAAGGTTTTAATGAATGAAACTTGAACTAATAATTGAAGAATAAAAAGCAAATTTAATTGACAATGAATTACTAATTAATTTGGAAATAAATAACGAAAATGAGACATTAAATTTTGCTATCACTGTAAGATGCGTTGTGACGAGCAAGGAGTTCGAAACTTCACTGCTAGATGGCGTTGCAGGGTCTAATTCTTAAATTAATTAAATAAAAATCTTTAAATAAAATCTAAAAATGAAGTGATCGCAATCCAACGGCAACAGACGACGCAATTAAATAATATCAATTTATTCAATCACTACAATCTATAAATATTCAAATATTACCATAACATACGCAACCTTCCTTCACAATATCTCCAGAAATTTATTTCCCGCCCTTCATCCTTAATACAACATTTCTACACATTTCTCAGTTGTACCAACACACAGCAAACAACTTAATAACTCCATTCATATTCAAAGGCACTCAGCCCCAATTAGCCTAACGTAACACATCTGAACAGTCAATTCAACCTTACAGGATGGTTTCTGTCGGATTTATTTTTTTTTTTGTGGCAATGAGGGTCGGCACCGCAGGATTTATCGCCCGAATGCCATCTAGCGAAATAATAGGAGCCGTACACTCGCGAATTTGTCCGTTTTCGACCGCCACCGCTGTTAGCCTCGTGTTCGGCGGATTTAGGTCAAAAAACATTCATTTCAATTTTCGCCGGTCGAATTTATAACCTTCCATTTGCCACTGGCCGCGATTTATCATAGTGTGGTAATTTATTAGGAGGCCGTGATCAATAAGGAGAAAAAGAGAATGGACCAAACAACAGCCTGCGAAACAGTACGATATACTTGATATAAAAACTTCTATGTAAAATTGTCTCATAATCTAATGCATCCGATTTCATATAATAACGTCAAATGATTTGCCAATTTTGATGAAATAACTCGGTTGATGAGTAATAGTTATTTGTATCATCATGTAGACCAGAAAATACAGTTTTGTGAGTACGAATACTCGCAAAAGAGTTTCTGGCTGTGTGATAGACAATGTTTTTTGGGCCGACAAATCTTAATTTTGAATTGAAAATAGAAAAGAAATTTTGACACTAGGGAGTTGACAGTACAAGTTGGCAGACATGTTACATACCTTAGAATTTTGACGCTTTCGAGAATAAATCTTTTTCTGTAATTTTCTTTCTAGTTTAATATCTATTTATCGATAATAAGTGTAATAAAGACACCAGTTCATCTTAGCCAGTATTGCCAATTAACAGAAGACATATTTCACTAGATCAGGATTATAATTCCACCAGAAAATTATTGGAATTGAGAAAGGAATTACTTAACTTAAAGTATTTTAAGAAAAGCAAAAAGAAAAAATATATTTATATAATTAATAGTTTCCCTACCATAAATCTCCTTTTATTTAATTTTTTATTTATTATAATTCGCACAATGTTATTTTTAAAAACATATTACACAAAGTACATTTTATTTTGTCTATTATATATGAATTTGATACAACACTTATTAGGTGGTCGTCAAATATTAAGAATTTACAACAATATACAGTGGAACCATGCTAAGTCGGACCTGGTGAACCCGGTTCTCCAGATAACCCGGATCAATTTTGACGAATATCTTTTTTTTTTAAAATGGGCGTTGTATCAAATAGTTTTATCCTTATTGCTTAAAATGAGTTTAGAAATATAATTGTTCGGTTTGTTTTGTGCGTGTATTTGTTAGTCTACGAAATGAAGTCATTTTTCTGTAGGTACTGTCTTATTTTATTATTTTTTTTACCCTAGTGTCCGTTTCGTTAACCTGGATCAGCTCTGGTCCCAATTGATCCGGGTTAACCGGGTTCCATTGTACAACTAAACAACTGTAACAGTGTTTCATAAAATGGAATCATATCTTTATTTATTTTATATTGTACTTTTATTTATTTACATATACCACATTGGCGTCGGTTTATATACGAAAAGTGGTAACATATTTTCATTTTGTTTTTTATTAAGGGTTAAACAGGTTCAGAAGGAAATTATTTTGAGGTATACAGCGCATAAATCCTTGATGCTAGCAACCAATTTTCTTCACACTATCAAATGACTTTTATAGATAATGAATAATAGCGACACTTTTGTCTAAGCCTACTTAAAAAAAAAAACAATGGATAGGAATTAATATTTGAAATAGAAAATTCTAAATTACTAAGAAACTATAAGAGATAGGAATAGGAAGCATTAATACAATCTTAAAGACCGTTAAAATTAAAATCCAAATAATGTAATAAATACAGAATGTTCCATTTAAAATAAGAAAGTTACTTGCCTTGGAAGATAGCGAAAATTGAAAGTATGTTTTTGTTCACCCTTGTTGTCCTTTTTGCATTGCTTTTATTTTACTATCAAATCTAATTCTTTAGTTAAAAAATAAATACAGTTTAAAATATCTAGCTTAAATATGCATGACAAGTCTGCCTCTTAAATTTTGGTCTATATTTTAAAGAATAGTTAATTATCTCGTAAACGAGTTGAGTTAGGTATAAGAAACCTAACACTAACTTGTATTTATTTAGTCTGTACTATTAAAATATGTCATAATATACAGGGTGTTCCATTTAATTTTTCACAACTTTGGTGTGCAACTTTTCTTTGAGTCATCCTGTATACTTCAAAATAATTTTGAAATGCAGTCCTTCTGAACCTGTATAACTCCCAACAAACAAAAAAATAAAATATGTTACCACTTTTCGTATATAAACCGACGCGAATGTGGTAGCCCAGCCTGTATATGTATATGTAATTTAGTCTTCGTGTTCAATGAATTCACTAGATTTATTACTAAAATTAAAGAAAATCCACTAAACTTTTCACTAGCCACTAGAATATGATTTGTGTACACCAGACGTGCTTTCAATACATCAGATTTAGTGGAAAATTCACCAAGTTGGCAACACTGATCTTAACATGGTTGAACAGTAGCTTAATGACAATTTGTTACACGTCTGTCATGTGGAATCTAGTGTGGCCAACCTCTAGTGACATTTTTAATACACAGTCTATTATATGTGTTTCTTGGTTAAAACAAACTTGTAAAGTTAGACAGGTTTTACAATGAGAATGTAAGTTACCAAATGACGCTCCACGGAAGCTTATCAATTTAAAGTATGATCAGAAAAGTATTGGCTGCAAATACCTCTACAGTTGCTGTATTAGAAACCTTAAGGCATAAGTACTTGTAGCAGTTATTCGCAAAGAATACATATAAATAGTAAGAGTTCTAAGAACGAATATAGTGGCACCCCTCAAGTCACCATTTTTTGATCAAAATTGAAACCAACGCTCAGAGTTTCATACAATGTCTGAGTTTTCGGCTCACTTAGTATTTCCTTATATATTTACTTACATGGGAAAGAATATCATTTCATATAAATTGGTGTTGCTAGGCACGTTGCTTTCCAACCATGAGATGGGAGTATTAGATTGTCATTTCCAATTCAAAAGAAACATTTTTCACCCGGAAATGACGTCAAACAGTTGTAACTATTATAATTGTAAATACGTATTTTTTTTACTTATCAGTTACGAACGAAAATTAATATTAAATAATGAATTACATAGCTTTCGTATTAAAGCAAACTATTGAATGGGTGAAGACCCATTAACAACTGCTTATGCACTTTTCGAATAATATTATTTACAACATTGACAGAGCAATTCAATAATCACAGTCTCATTATTAACCTCAAACTTCAAAATATCGGATAATATAACTTTAATATCCATAAACAGTTTATGTTTTGGATATTATAACTCATGTTATTTAAAATGAAAAATGTCATTTACATTGTACGATCACTTAAACAAAAACCTGTTTCTAAAGCAACAACAAAAAAAATAAAGATAAAAGCCCTATTAAGAATATTTATATCCGCATAACGGATACAAACAAAATATAAAATGTCTCTTTAAAGGTGATCTATATTCATGGATAATTCATTTTTTTTAATATATGCCGCATATTTTAATATTAATATCTACGATGTAAATAAATTCTTAAACAGAATACAGCGTGGTTGCAAGGATTTTAAACGAATATAAGCTGTAATAATACAACTGACTTACGTTATGATTTAGGGAAAAATAATTGCAGTAAATAAGTATTTTTTTATGTTTATTGCTTAATATCGTACAGAAATCACCTACGGTAGAAAAATTTCGTTTACTGGGCTTTGGTGGAAATGCTAGTTACTACTGCACGAAAGGTATCTGTCACTAATTTCAATACAGCTGGTTGCAGTTGGCCTTCCATGATTTTAGTATGTTTGGAGACGAATTCTTTATCATTGCCTGGAACAATCACAGTTTAATCAAACCTAGAACAACCAGAATATATCTAACATTATAAAAAACCAACCTTCAGTGTTTCTCGTGATGTTATCAAATCTATAATCCGTGCGTTGTGTCTTTAACCTCATTACCAGCTTATCTATTATACTATATACAATTCACCATCTCTAACAGGTGTTACGAAGTCACAAACGGCTTTGATTTGGTTATCAACTAGAATGAATTCCGCTTTAGACTAACCAAAGATGCGACCTTACAAACCTTAAATGTGTAACTTAGTTAATTATGCACCTAAAGACATATGCAATTTGCCTCCGCCATAATTGGAATCCGTAAATACATTGTCATCGACAATCATGTAATCAGCAGTGATATTTAAATAAGGGACAGCCATGGAAAAAATTGATTTCTTCTCCCTGAAGGCGAAGCTAAAAGTAAAAGCAATAGTTTAGAATAATTAATCAGACAAAAATATGTAATGGAGTATGAGAAAATATGTATACTCTTTATTTTTAACAAAAATATACTTAATGCTAGATATACTATTGCATAGATGCACTAACAGCAAAAAACTAATAATGCAGTCTTTTATATGAATTTAATGCATAGCTCTGAATTAGTTAGTTATTTTACCTCGTCTAATAGAAGTTATTTACAATTTGTTTAGAAGATATCATCGGAGTTTTTACTCGTCATTATATTAGTTAATACTGCATATTATTTCCTTTTTGCTATTTTAATTACATCTACTAATATGAAATGTGCTAATAATGTAAAAATTTAATAGGGAATGAAATAAATGATTGTCGCTTTTACAATTTTTGTAGCACAATACATTTACGACCTATAGCTATGTCTGTGGCGTTTTCTATTACACACGAGTAAATATCGCTTACACTGAGAGAAAAATAGATAGAATAGATATATAACTTAAACATTAACAAATTAATGTATTTCTGCTAATTACTGTAATAATTTATTCCCAAGAAAAATTATCTCCTCACGCAGAATTCGAACCTAAGCACTCTCGTTTACCGGATGAATGCTCTACCACTCGAGCTAGCGAGGATACTTCCTATGTATGTAGGTTCGTGCAAATCGACTCATATCGATATAAATCTTAAAGGCCGACAGTAGGGCGAATATATAGGATTGCAAACTTCTTACAGTATGAAATCATTAAAACTGAATAGACGTTTTTGAAATGTCCAAATCTTCAGAGGCAGCAGGTATGGAGTTACGTGAATGTGCTTCGAAATACACTAAAACATTGATCTAATTTTAAAGTGTGAGACTTCAATCAACTATATTAAATGGATGAAATAAACAGTCCTGTAGAGGTATCTGCACTATCCCTTCCAAATTCACTGTTTATTGCGCCATTAAGGTTAGGGGCAGTTATCATTTCTGAAAGAAAGTATTCATGGCAAAAGTAGGTAATGCTATAAACAGCTTATTGCAAAGGTTAGACACCATCTGATCAATAGGAGATTTTGAAGGTAAGTGACAAAATAAGGAACTCAGGTGTCTGATATAGGCAATTTGATCGAAGCTGACAACTTTGGCGTTAGGATAAAATTTATAACTAAATGTTTTTTGCCGGAAACGAGATAACGTGTGCCATCGGTCGATCATGTTTTATTGAGTCACTTAATCGAAAAATGTTTTAAGTAAAAGTTACTTAAGATGATGAAGTGCTCTATAACATAAAAAAAAAATATTGTAACATGTATAGGGTGTTCGATGTTGCCAGTACGTTATGCAATTTCTTAAATTGAACGTACCATATATTACTACATTTTTGAATTCTTGACTCTAAACAAACTACAATTATCCAACATATCCTAGGATGAAACTTAATACTGTTTGAGATATTCAAACATTTAAAAAAAAAAAGATGTTCGCACGAAATTCTTAAAAAATTAGTAACTCCCTTATTACTTGCTATTTTGTAATAAATTTTTGACGACAGGCTAACACACTTTCAGATAAATTAATTTCTACAAAAGATTTCCATTACACAGGCTGTTCTTAAAATATATGAATTTCAAAAACCTTAAATCTACAAGACACATTTTTTTACAAATGAACACCCTGTATGTTTGTATGTTATCGAATACAATTGAAAGGTATCATTTATTTAAGTGGAACGCTTGAAAATATTCTATTTTAGGCCTTCTATCCATTTTTTTAATTTGTGGCATATCACGTTATTACATATACCACAGTAAAACTGATCTAACTGCTTAATTCAGTGTCACCAATGCCACAATTTGGAGTATTTTTGACATGATTCGTTAGCTAATTTTCAACTAAACACTGTAGTATCTAATCTTCATTTAGTTTTCTCACATTTTTTTTTTCCTTTTTAATCTAGTATATTGAACAAACACTTCTAATTGGCAGTCTCAAAGAGATTACATTATGTCCGCTGATGCAATTAACTGCGTTAAGTATTAATAAAACATATTCAAACCAGTATTACGCTTTCTATAATCGAGATTGTATTAACCATCTCTGAACATATGACACAATAATCCATGTAATTGTTCTTTTTAGTTTGTACTTACATGAACATCAGTTACGTAAGGTTTTCAAATCCATAAAGGTCAAAGTCTTTCAATTTTAATTTAACATCTTTTCCATCCATTTGGTATACTGGTAATGTAATGGAGACAATACGGGCACTCCAAAAGATGGGATACCTATATGTTTAAAAGGACGATTTTAATATTTTTAGTTACTGTTTAACTTAATCACATTATTATATTATTTAATAATAAATTATTTTGGGTTTCGTTTGGAATTATACATAGATGATTTTTGTGTCAATGCTTCGTTCAAACGTTATGGCACTATTTCAGTTGACATTCTCTACGTTTCTCTTACCTTTAACGACTTCTGGTATAGCCAAATTGGCATTCTCCTTAATACACGGGTTCAAAAGAGGGTCACTCATAGAACATTTTTTAATATAATCAGCTGGAAAGAAATATATGGTAGAAATATGATTCTCTTCGAGATAATTTCGTTAACAATTGAAGATTTTTGCTTCAAAAAATAAACAGAATGCTACACTTACGCAATTCTAATCCAGAAACACTAGTAAAGACACAATAAAACACGCAAAAAATATATAATTTCATCTTCACACGGAAATAAAACAAATTTATATTTTTGTTGAAAACTTCACACCACCACTTGCCAAATCGTTTTGTAATACAAATTAAATTCGTATACCCATATATATATACTATTAATTCCATCCATAAATAATCTGTTTATGTTATGCAAGAACTAGATTTTTAAAATCCTTGCTCATTTTGCTAAATTTATAGATATAAATGGTTCCATATTTGCGAATATTGCTTTATATTTAGGTTGTGATTCAGACGAAACGAACACTTGTTTGAAATACATTTTATAATGATTATATTATGCCTAAATCATTGGAAGGAATTTTTTTATGCTTTTTGAATATTTAAGCGATTGTGTCAAGCAGTTACAATTTTGTTTATATTTGTAACGGCTGTTCGAATGTGAAAATTAATTATCTCTTTTGGGTATTTGTACTGAACCAGTTCGTAACTACCGCACTGTTTCTTAAATTTTGTAGTTACAGTAGTTAATTCTTTCAGTTTTGACAATTGAGTGTCGAAATATCTATCGTTAGTGAAAACAGGAAATATACTAAACACTTAGAGACACCTATCTTCTCTGCACTCCCAAAATTAAATCATTAATAAAAACGCTGCAAATTCTATGGCCATACAGTTTCTGCATTAAAATATAACCAGATTTAAAATTAGTTATAATTTACACTGAATGAAACCTTTTTGCACATTTTAAGACATTTGTAACACGTTTAAGGGGTGAAAACTGCCAATGAAGTTCCGACAATTTTCGTATTTTTGCAATTTACACCGTCAACAGGAATCAAATTATATATCTCTAAAGATTCTTTTTTATATTGGTTGTAACCAGATCTCTAACCAAACGAAAAAAAAAAAATGAAGATAACTTTAATGTTTTAATTGCTCTTAATTTAATTACATTGTTATCATGACGTTCCAACGGAATTCCTAGCCTTCTAACAAATATTATACAATTAAAAACATTATTTTTAATTCAGTCATAATTTTTTTATACCTATATATACTAAATAAATGTAAAATATACAGGCCAGATCATGAATGTTTGTAGTTACGTCATATTTGCTTATGACGTATGCAGCGGCTGAAACAAATTCGGGCACACCAACATTGCTTTACATGAACTGTACGAAAATGACAATTGTCAAATTTAATGAGTTATACGCAGTTTTAATAGATTTCTTTTATAAAATGAAAGGATGGTTCAGTTTTTAGTCAACGTTGCGTTTTAACAAACATCATGAGTAATGCCAACTAAATAGGATTCTAAATAGTGAACTTTTCTATTGACAATGCTCTCGTGATCAGGCTAAGCTTATTATTAAATGTGTTCTCAATGAAATAATATATTACCACAATAATGTAGTTCTCATATCAAAAACCTATTTGCAAATTAAAATGTGAAAATATTCAAACAACATAAAAGTAGTTAGTTTAATATACGTTAACAATGATTAATTAAATGAAAGATGATGTTTTTATATTACGTAGCAAACATAATTTCTATACAATGGTATATACAAAACATAATACTGCAGTAAATTAAATTTAAAATTATATCAATATTGAAAGAAAAGAATAGTGAAAATTAAAAATATATTTAATTTGTGTCTTCGCTCTCATCTTCTGATCCGCAATTAACTGTCAGAACAAAGTCATGTTTGCTTCACATTCGTACCACTCTTTAATTATGTTACCTGTGTGATTTATGCAATTTTGCCAGAAGTCTGGTGTACAGCTGTCCAAACTTTCTTGCCACATTCCCAATACTTGTTTATTGCCATAACCATCCCGACCAATATGGTTATTATAATACTCTTTCGGATGTGCCCATATAAATTTCGATAGCATTGGAAATCGCAGTGATACAGAGAAGTCTTGAAACTTTATGCCCAATGTGCTCGAAGTAATTCATCAAATAACATAAACCTTAACCATAAATTACTTTACGAACATCCATTTTATTTCTCTCTGACACATTACATGTTTTGGGCATCAATCGCGGCTTGTACAGGGCTGTTGAAGCACTCGATAGAGGAACAGCAGATATAGCTTCCTTCTTGGGCTTTGTGTTGTAGATGATACCCATAGAAATGCCCAAAGCATTCGCAACTCTCTACAATTTGTATGTTAAGTTTTAATTAATAATAAACCAATTACAATTTAGCTCATGGACCGCATCAAACGGATATTAGAGGACTTCCATTTCGCTTTTCCTCCTCGAAATACACTAGTAAACGAACTCTGACCAACTCTTGGCAACAAGAACTAAGTCGTTTAGCAAGCATCTTGAACTGTAACCTAAAAAAAAATGTTTTAAGTCTTTGTATGTTTCGTTAACACCTCTAAACTTACCACAAACTAAACGATTTACTTCACTATAGCTCTAAAAGAACTTTTGGTAAAAAGAAATAAATAGAAGTAAGTAAAAATTCAAACCTAAAGAAGGGTCAATAAATAGTAAAAAGCAGATGTCAAATGTCAACGCGAGCGGTAAAATGGGTTAAAAAGGCGTGGTTGCATGCCCGGAAGTGAACATTATAAAAGTCTTATTACGCATTACTCGACCGTAATTCTATCTCACTTCAACTAGTTTGTTGATACTTAATAAAATATGGACGTAGCTACGATTTGTTATATTCTATCTCGCTGTCTATATGAATGTTTCCAATTTTTTGAAACTAGCTTGTCTTTACTTTCGACCTGTTAATGAGTACTACAAAACATTCAGACTTTCCTCTGTAACCTATCAAATAGATCACTATTCAAGTGGTAAATGTAAAATATTCTGAAAGAAATGTACTAGAGATTGCAAGTGCAGTACAGATATTTATATTTGTTATATATTGCAAATTGCCTTCAGTACACAGTCGTTAAGCATGTATTATGGTAATTGAAATTGAAATGCCTATATAAACCACTTTAACATCAAAAAATATAGAAAATATGGTGGTAAGTGGATTCTGAACTAAAGATTTTCTTACGATGTTCCTGTGGCTTAAATCAGAAAATCAGTTTTCAACAGACGAAAATTAATATTAAATAATGAATTACGTAGTTTTCTTATTGAAACAAGCGGCTAAATAGGTGAAAACGCACACACAACTGCTTCTGCACTTTTCGGATAATATTATTTACAACACTAACAGAGTAATTCAATGATGGCAGTCTCATTATTAACCTCATCCTCAAAACAACGGATACTGTACCTTTGATATCCATAAACACTTTATCTTTTGGATTATTATTACTCATATTATTTAAAAAAAAAATGTCGTTTACATAATATGATCACTTAATCAAATACCTGTTTCTAAAGCAACACAAAAAAAAGATAACAAAGCCCTATTAAGTTGATATATTAACTCCGCATAATCGGATTACAAACAAATATATTAAATGTTCTTAAAATGATGTATATTCATGGATTATTCTTTTTTTTAAATTAGAGGCCGCATATTTTAATATTAATATCTAGGATGTAAATAAATTCTTAAACAGAAGACAGTGTGGTTGCAATGATTTTAAACGAATATAAGCTGTACCAATACAACTGACTTGCTTTATGGTTTAGGGTAAAATAAATTCAGTAACGAAGTTTTTTTCTATTTTTATTGCTTAATATCGTACAGAAATCACCTATGGTAGGAAAATTTCGTTTACTGGTGCTTTGCTGGAAATGCTAGTTACTACTGCAGAAAGGATAGCTTTGTCCACTATTTCCAAATAACGGCTGGTTGCAATTGGCCTTCTATTATGTTAGTATGTTTCCAGACGAATTCTTCATCATTGCCTAGAAGAATCAATGTTTAATCACACACCGCTGTAACATGATCAAAAACCAACCTTCACCGTTTCTGATGATATTATCAAATCGATAAACCCGGTTCGTTGTGTCTTTAATCTCATTAGCAGCTTATCTATCACTATATACAATTCACCATTCCTAACAGGTGTTACAAAGTTATAAAAGGCTTTGATTTGGTTATCAACTAGAATAAATTTCGCTTTAGTGTAAGCAAAGATGTAATCCTATAGGCCCTAAATGCATAACTTAATTAATTACCCACCTAAGGACATATTCAATTTGCCTCCGCCATAATTGGAGACCCTAAATATATTGTCATCGACAATCCTGTAATCAGCAGTGATATTCAAATAAGGGATGATCATGGAAAAAACTGCTTTCTTCTCCTTGAAGGCGAAGCTGAAAGTAAAAGTTTTTAAGATATTAACGATTTTTGTTTAAATTTTGACATTTACGTTGTTGTATGTAATTGATTAATTATGACTTGGTTTAAGTGTCAGAAGTCTTCCACTGTAAAATTAACGTACTAACACTGTTTTACCAAATCGTAGTAAAAAATCCAGTGGAATTACATAGGTCTAAAAATTAGTGATACATGAAAGCATCTTTAAAGTTGTACAATTGTTTTCCAATAGAATCTCCTGTATATTTTTGCACTTTTATATCTAGAACTAAATTCTACAACGACTGTTTGACATTCCCTATCTTTCTTCAATAGTTTTCTTTTAACTTACTCTTTTTTATTTTACGCCTTCGAATGGCCGTATAAATTTTATCTGGTATGTTGCGACTTTGACATTACAAGTCAATTATGGTTGCCAATAGATTATTATTGGTATAACCTTTAAACTTCATCTATCCTCATCATCTACCGAAAATACGATAATTGCTCTTTTCAGTTTGTACTTACATGATATCAGTGACCCTGAGGTTTTCAAAACCATAAAGGTATAAGTCTCTCAACTTCAATTTAACATGTCTTCCATCCATTTGGTATACTGGTACATGTAGTGGAGACAATACAGGTACTCCAAAGGATGGGATACCTGTATGTTTAATAAAGAAAAGTTTTAACACTATTAGTTTCTGTTTAACTAATGCTTCCTAATTACAACGAATAAATTTACAAAATTAAATTATGTGCTAAAAAGAACACCTCGAAGGAGGTCAGTCACAAAGCTGAAATTTTAACAAAACACCTGACTGCATGTAAAAAGTCGCTGATAATCATCTGTCAGAACTTCGTAGATGAAGAGGAAGTAGAAATTATCATCTGACCTGCTCGCTCTCCGGATTTAAACCCTATTGAGCATGTGTGAGATAAGATGGGTCGCTACAAAAGTTGTTTACTACAACCAGCAAACACCTTGCAGAAATTTTGTCGTCATTACTACTTTACTACTGAAAAATAGTAGTGTTAATTTCATATTTAAAGCTTGCCAAAATTTTAGTTTTGATTCAACTCCTTCAAAGCATTGCATTTTTTTTTCTGGCATGTGGTTTATTATGTGCGGTATAGAAATTATTTTTGTGGGCTTCGTTAAGAGCTATAGATACATGATTCGATGTCAAATTTCCTTCAAATGTTATTGTCTGGAACTTCGTCGTCATCCACAGCAAGCTTGAGATGATATTCCACAAGATGCTGTTAATCATCTCATTTAGAGCAAGCCTCGAAGAGTTAGGTAGTGCATAAACAATCGTGGAGACGTGACATTTTTGCTAATTCTTGGTATTTTTTCCAATTGTTATGATTCACTACTGAAAACTAGTAGTTATGATTTACTACTTGAAACTTGCCAATTTTTTTGGTACGTAGTTTATTATGTGTTGTATAGAAATATATTTTTTGGGGTTCGTTAAGAGCTATAGATAAATAATTTTGATGTCAAATTTTCTTCAAACGTTATTGTATGGAACTTCGTCGTCATCCACAGTAAGTTTGAGATGATATCCCTCAAGATGCCATTAATCATCTCATTCAGTGCACGCTTCGAAGAGTTGGGTAGTGCATAAGCAATCATAGGGACGTGATATTTTTGTTAATTCTTGGTATTTTTTCCAATTGTTATGATTTATACCATGTTTATGTCAGCCCCATGAACGTGAAGGAAATGAGGCGGGAGTAGAGCTGGTCAGACGTGACATTATCAAATTACTAAATCCACTAACGTCCTAGGCTGGTGTAGTTTAATGGGCAAAAGACATTTGATACAAAAACTCAACAGGTTGCAGTGTTTCCGGAGACACCATGACAGATGACTCCCACAACAAAGAAAGTTCATTAAATAACTGAGACATAATATGTTCAAGTAGTCGTAGCAAAATTACCAGGACAAAAGCAGGCAACACAGTTCCTATGGGAATAAAGACTTGAATTTAACTAAAGACCCACTGAGTAAAGGCAGGATGGTTGTCAAAATGAAAGTAGGTGTACTAAACCGTCGCTGGGACTGAATATACATATGAATAACATAGGGACAGAAGATGGCATTTGCAGATTCTGCCAAGGAAAGTAAGAAACCCTAGTTGATGTTCTGTGACATTGCGATGTTCTGACAATGACAAAGTTTCTAGCACTGATCTCAGAAAACCTCAGATCAAATAGTTACATGAAGGAGCTGCTCTCACAGATGATAGGTTCAATTAAGAAGGTAAAGTTAGAGAGCGTCTTCTAAGGGCAAATAGGATTACAATAGTTCTGAAAGGATCGTTGCGGTGCAGGCATTCATAGTCACTTAAATTCTAATTTAATACATAATGCACCATTTACACATATTAACACGAATTTATCAATAGAAGATTGAAAGCCTTTTCATAAGATTTTGAAATATATAACCTATACTTTTAAAGAACACAGCACATTTGTTTTACGTCGCAAAACATATTGAAAAGCCTTTTAGGAAGTCTTAAAATAAACTAAAGAGAGGCATTTATAAAATGGGGTGTGAACACTACTGCAGGGATTATGTTGGAGAAACGAAAAGTGCTATAGAAACAAGACTCAAGAGATAGCTATATATCTATAAATATAAGAAATTAGAATCATCCAGTATTGTACAACGTATAAACGACACCGAATTTAATATCGACATAATCTTGAACTAAACGAGAGTGTTAGCGAGTAAACACATACGATACTGAAAATTAGTAGTTATGATTTACTACTTGAAACTTTCCAATTTTTTTTTAAATTTTTTTGGTACGTAATTTATTATGTGTGGTATAGAAACATATTTTTTGGGTTTCATTAGTCTATTATTTTAGTTGACATTCTCTACGTTTCTCTTACCTTTTACAAATTCTGGTATTGCCAAATTGGCATTGTCCTTAATACACGGGTTCAAAAGAGGATCGCTCATAGAACATTTTTTAATATAATCAGCTAGAAAGAAATATATGGTAGAAAGCAATTGCAGATTTTTACTCTAAACAACTTAAACAGGATGCTACACTTACGCAATTCTAATCCAGAAACACAACTAAAGACACAATAAAACACACACAACATATATAATTTCATCTTCACACGGAAATAAAGTATTTAGTTTTTTGTTGAAAACTTCACACTACCACTTGCCAAATCGTTTTGTAATACAAAATTCGTAGGCCCATATATATATATATATTATATATACTAGGAATTCCTTCCATAAATAATCTGTTTATGTTAGGTATGCAAGAATTAAATTTTTAATATCCTCGGTCATTTTGTTAAGTTTATAGATATGCATGATTCTATATTTGCGAGTATTATTTTATATTTAGATTGTGATTCAGATGAACTTATGTATATATATATATATATACCGCATTTTATAATGACTATATTATGTCTAAATTGTTAGAAGGAATTTATTTACGCTTTTTGAATATTTAAGCGATTGTGTCTAACAGTTAAAATGTTGTTTATATTTGTAGCGGCTGTTCAAATCTGAAAATTAATTATTTGTTTTGGGTATTTGCACCTATTGCACCACTTCGTAATGTACGCTATTGTTATATTTTGTAGTTAAAGTTGTTTATTCACATCAGGTGTTCCACAAGGCTCAGATTGGGTCCTATACTCATTTTTATTTTTTATCAGTGATCTTCCCGACGTCATTTCGTCTTACACACTCTTATTTGCGGACGATTTAAAATTATACCGAAGCATCAGCAGTTCTAGCGATTGTACTGATTTGCAGACAGATTTAAAAAGAATCGACTCTCTGCATGATGTGAATCCAATAGCTTGCCCCTGAATGATGAAGAGAAATGTACGATTGTTACTTTTACTAGAAAATTTAATTTCATAACGTATGATTACAATGCCGGCAGTACGGCTGAGAAGGAAGGGTGCATCATTGCCAGTCTTTTAAAGTCAAGGCAGCAATATGCGGTACTCAGTTGTTGGGTGCATTTATGACAACACTTCTCAATGGCTCGGTGTGTTCCGGTACTCTAAGCCAAAGGCCTTCAAAGGCCTGTAGTGCTGAGTTATTATTATAATTATAACACAGACAACATCAACTTGGCCTTGACCGATCTTGTCAAGGATTTGGGTATTTTGTTTGACCGCAAGTTAACTTTCACAAATCATATTCAAACAATCTGTAAGCATAGCCTTGAATTTGTTTTTCGCCACAGATGATGCTTTTCCAATATATTTCTCCTTGGTCCTTATACTTTTCTCTGGTAAAATCGCGGTAGGAGTACGGAAGTCTTATTTGGTATTCATATTATGTGGAATCGAAATGTCAATTGGAGAAAATACAGCGTAGATTTGTTAAATTTTTGTGGTTTCAAGTAGAAAACACTTATCCACCAAGAAACTTCGGCTACTCTATACTAAAATCTCGCTTTGAAATGCCATCGTTGTCATACAGGCGCAATATGTATTGTTTTGTTAGCTAGTCCCAGGTTTGTCGATTTTCTTGAGTTTTTCGTCCATTGTTTTCTGGTGCTCGGTATTTCCACTAGACGCTCCACTTGCATTCTATTTGCGTTTGCTAGTAACCAATCTGATGGTTAAGTCGCCTTTATATGTCTGTGTAATAACTATAACAAAATCTTTCACATAAATGATTTACATTTCAATAACTTAAAATATTTACAGATATTCCTTTCCGACCAACATCAAGCTTGTTCCCTAAACAGTATTTATTTTTTGTGTTTCACGCTATCTAGATGTAAGTAATATAGTAATTGTTAATATAGTTAGATATAGGTTTATCGACTATTATTTTTATATTTATTTATTTATATTTAGTGTATTGTACTGTATTGTAACTTTTGCTTTTAACTGAGTTGTCCTGTAATTGGATTTTATATTCTGTTGGATTGGATTGTGTTTCATAAGAGGGAAGCTATCAAACCATATTAGATGTAATTATAATTTTATTACACACCTGCTTGTAAGTCCAGTTATGTAATTCGGGTTAATTCGCATTAGTAGTCATGGAAGTTAAATATATAATTTATCGTTTGCAACTGTTGATAAAAACATCTTCGAAAAAGCTGTTTTATTTTTCATCAAGTGTAATGAATTTAAACCCATATTCCTGTGTATGTCTGGTATTGAAGGGGATCTTCTCTGTAAATTCATATAATTACCTTCGATCTAAAAATATTCAGAAGAAACGTCAAGATTATATATATAAAATCATACATGTCTCTGCTGTTTTTAATATAATTATATACCTTGGATGCTGCGAAGGAGGTTTATTCTCCTGGATTTTTATGATACTGGTTCTCCCTATCTGAACTCTTCTCTGCGAACATCTGAGTTGATCTGGATTGTCACTACAAGGAAATCCTATTTTGAAGTACTCTGGCGTCTGTGCAATCTGATAAACGAGGTATCTGGTCAAAGCATTGTTTAAATTTTTGTATGAATGGATATATAACATTTCTAATATTTTGAGGTTACTGTTAATTCTTGTAAGATGACAGTTGAGATTGAAATTTGTATAAGTTGGTAAACGTGGTTGGTAGTTTTCTTTCTCTTATAATAGCGGGATATTTAAAAGTTATTTTGAGAATGAAGAAATTCAAATATATACTGGATAATTGATAATATTTGTTTTGAACATTCCAAATAAATATACTCACCTTGGGTAAGAGTTCTCATACTCTTTATATGTTTTTGATATAAACTTGTTAATAAATTATACATCCTATTAACAATTACACTGTTTTATTAACGAAAGTTCATTTGATACATTGAATTATTAAGAATTTAAACTGTAAATTCAATATTTAACAAAGTAAAGGCGTAATATGTAATATATAAGCAAGTAATTAAGGAGATACTAGTTGTACAGCCACCAGGACAACGGGTTCATCTGTAAAGAAAAGGCAGAATTAATTAGAAAGTTATTTATATTTTTTGAAATCTATTATAGAAATCACAATAATATATTATCATTACTATTATTATTGTTTAAATTTTGGCAATTGAGTGTCGAAATATTGTTAATAAATGGGAAGGGAAATTTATAAGAACCTTAGAGACACCTATATCAGTGTTATGTTTTCTCCACTTACAAAATTAGAAATCAATAATGAAAACCCTGCAAATCCCATGTCGTATTTATCTAATATTCCAGATTTAGAAGGCTGTCCTTAGATATCACCAACAAGGGAGCATTGGAATGTGACACCTATCGATCGAAGTGAAACTTTTCTGGACATTTTGTAGCACGTAAAAGGGGTAAAAACTACCTCTGAAATTTTTACAATTTTCCTATTTTTGCAATTTATACTCTCATCACAAACAAGAAAATAAAATTACGTATCTCTAAAAGCTCCCTATATTTGCCGCAAGGGATTTTATATAATAATTCTGTTCCTTAATTCCCTTGTTCACGTTGAAATTTTATTCCAACCAACTGATAATATTTTTTTTTATATCGTAGTTGTCATTTAAATTTAATTATTTTTATCCCTGTGATATATCGGTCTACAAAAAAATGCTACAAATTTGTTAAAGTTCAACTACCAAATCAAAAAAAGATTTTGTCCTTCACCGAAATCTTCCAAAATACACTTCTATGCCGATGATACTGGTCTTGATGATATTTGAATCAATGAGATTGATCAACGAAGAACTTGCCAATGTGACGTAGTACATTCCTTTTTTTTCTGACCGGATTGTCAGCAACTATTAAAAATATTTCGAAAAAACACAACAAATTACTTGACTGCTGTTTAACAGCAAAAACATTAGGAAGTTATCACATACAAAGAAAAAATCAACATTAAGAATTTCTCAAAACACATCCGCAATAACAAAAAAAAATGCTAATATTGTAGAAATGACTTTTTTTTTTAGTAAATAGCAACTCAGTACAAATAATTAATGGTATATATTGGAAAAACCTCAAAATCGGATTCTAAACAAAAACAGATTATATTTTTTTTAACGGAGGTCTTTAAATCGTTAAAGATGCCAATAAAATACGTAGATTCTATCTAAGATACCCACATTACGAAACAAATGCCAGGACATTGGTCACAACATTAAAAAAAAAAGATTTGTGAAAAAATTATCACATATACACTTTGTCAAGTGTTTATGCTAATTTTATCTTGATTAGCATAACGATTAATTAATATGGATGTGATATGTAAATCGTGCGTTTCGATTCCATTTAGTATGTTTGGTAATTTAACTCAAATCAAGGGCACTCTGACTGAATGCGGTATTGTGATTAGTTGTTGATCGATATACAATGCTCGATGCAGTTTGATTGTTTGATGGCGCGCACTTTGTCTTTACCTTAAATGATCAATGGATGTTACAATGGTATTATAGTATTTACTACCTCAATATAATAGATATTAATAACCAACTTCGTAATTATATTGAGGAAAAAGCTATCCCCAAAGTATTTTCATTCATAAATGCTTTCTTTTCCTAACTGAACAGCGTGTCAGATTGATGTAACATTCACCAAATTTGTTTTATTTTTTTTTGGAAACTAAAAAAACGGAAGTCCAATCTGAAAAATCATAAAATGGCTGAGCAAAATATAGATTGAAGAACGGAGGTTAAATACCTAGCCCTTGCGCTTGACATTGAACTTCTCTGGAACAAACACAAATTTGACGTAATCGAGAAACTAAAAAAGGTTTAAAGGTGCTGCTAAAGTATACAGCGATAGTGAGACCGATCATCACTTATGCATCAGTAGCTCGGAGTAAAAGAACTAATCTGGCCACCGCGAGAATTAACCTCTCGAAAGTGTAAAGACTGCCCAACTGCAGCTATCGAGATAGTACTGGATCTTACCCCTCTTCATATTGTGGTGGAGGGTGTGACAAAAGAAAACCACACTCAGAATAATCAAGGAAAGAAACGATCAGGTATAGGCCTCAATCTCCCGACAGATGACCAAATCTGCAACATGGCCCGAAATGACAAGTCAAACCAAAAAGCAGCTTTGTAAAGAATTTACCACAAAGCTTAGCAACAAGGGCGAATGGGATCAAAACACCATCTCGAAATTAAATAAAAATGCTATCCAATGCAACGCAGATGGCACCAAAATGGCGGATGGAACTGGAAAAGGAGTACCAAGTATTTCGAAAATGCAAATTGAAAGATGCGTCAAGCTCAATATTGACAAGAATTACTGAAAGCACGAAATTATTATTATGTGTGATAGTCAAGCAGCCATCAATGTATTGAGCTCACACGAAATCAGTTCCAAGATGGTCATTCATTCATTAAATTAGGGTGGGCTCCTAAAGTCCAGGCACTTGAGCTAGGTGCTCATTGTACCATCCCTATTAATTCTCTATTCTTCCCATTCGAGCAGCTTGGTGTTTCTCTATAAAGCCCAGTATCTTGCCCAGTGGGACTTGAAACCTCGAGGGCTCAATAATCTCTCCAGAAATATTCTGCTTTGAGTACCTTTCAATTCCTCACATGTGCAGATTACTGTAAGCTCGTTTCCTTGCTGTAATTCGCATCTTCTGCACCACGGTTCGCTTACTCGGCCTCTGTTGTATAGATGCTTTTTCAGGGGATAGTGTCCAGTTACCAGCCCAGTAATGGTTTCAGCTTCTTTCTTGCTGCGCCTGAGTAGGTTACCAGAGAATCTAGCATCCCCATCCCCTATTAGCGCTTTAATATGGAGTTAACCTTCAGTCGACCTCCATTTCTTTGTAGATTCTTTATCTAACCAGGTCCATATCTCCCTTCTTGCGGGATCCACATACGGGCTCTGGACCCATGAAGTATCTTTTAGAGCCCTCCTTGGCTAGTTCATCGGCTATTATATTGCCCTTTATATCCTCATGTGCCGACACCCAAATCAGAGACACCGTATAGTCTCGTGCCAGTGCATTGAGGGATTGTTTGCGGTCTCTAACTAGTTTTGATCTAGTAACGAGGTTCGAGACTGCCTTGATGACAGCCTGGTTGTCAGTCATTATATTACTTTCCTCCTCATGTAGCCCCCTTTTGCGATCATTTCTGCACAGGCTACAAGAGCGAATAACTCCTTTCAAGAGGGTTTAGAAATACCTAGGGAGATTAAAGCGAGTTAGGCAAAAGTAATAAAGTAACCCTTCTTGGGTTCCGAGATGTACAGGAGTTGAAGAAAGCAAATAACGGATAATCTTACAAAGAAAGACGGGAATACAAATTCGTATTAGGGCCCGAACCCTTTTGCGGGATAAGTACAAGTACAATACTGAAGAAAAGCAAATTGGAGCAGAGAAAATCCAATTATTCGGAGAATCTCCAAAGAATGAGACAAGCTAAAGGGCAGAATAGGTTAATATAATGTATCAACCTGAATAAGAACAACATTCGCATATCAACATAGAGTACTTTCAGGCCATTGTAAATTCAAACATCTGAATAAGCTTGAATTAGCAAAGGAAGCTGAATGTAGATTTTTTGGAGAACACCCGGTAAACACAAATGTCTCTGTTACATCTCTCCTAAGTATCATTTAAGGAACAGTGCTATATAACTTAGATACATAAATGTTACATAAATATATGTATCCTAAATGTTATCTGAACTGAACTGCGATACGTGGCGCTAGATACATTATAGTGATGTATCTGAGATGTACCTAATAATACATCACATATCCTTGATCTGGTGCTGTTCAAGAACTATTCGTGACATATCTTTGTGTTTCCCGCAGTTTGAAATTTCTGGGCGACTGTGCAAATGGCGTCCCTACATTGGTGTCGGTTTGTGATACATATTTACTGGTTTAACTTTAACTATAATAAATTTTAAGCACTGAAACGCATTTAACAACGGGGTACCAACCGGTATTAAACGTAAGTATATTTTTACTTTACAAAATAACGTTTTTGAATCTATGTTATTGTTTATAAAGACGAACAAGTTTGTGAAAATGTCTGCTCTAACCTTACATTTATTTGTTCAGGAATTATTCACCGCCTTTTATTTCAAAGTAGTTTTTATTCCACTAAAACATCTCAAGATAGAAGAACGATCAGCTACGGACGACGATACTGAGGAAATAGAACAACTACTACCCCTCAATTGTAAACAAAGTTTCAATAATTTCGAGTTTCTTTTAAGCAATGATTTTAATACTCCAAAAATCGCAAGTGAATTAATGGTGAATTATGTGCACGGTTTTCAAATTAAAAAATGTTAATTTCATTTTAACGATCATTCACAAAAAGAATCGGAGGCCAGAATGGTGAAGATATTTAATACGACTCTTGGAACATTGATCCACCAGCTTCACTAACGAACTTGCGCAGCATCTAGTTGGTTCGGACAAAAAAATAACATAAAAGTTTGTGAACTGTGTAGAACCATATTATATTTCCATTTTTAGGAGTTGTGGCGTCATAATTCAAGAATTATAACGAACACACGGACGGAGCGGCAAGTGAGTTCTTTATATCTTGTAAATCCAATAATATATATAAGTATTTACTAATGGATAAATATATAACTTAATGTAGGTTCGAAAATGATTTTTACGTATTCCTAAAGGCCGTTTTACACATAGCTATTTATTGCGCAATTTATTGGCCAATTTAAAATTGTTACGTGTATAATACGTATTAAATCCGCGTTATACACGTAACAATTTTAAATTGGCCAATAAATTGCGCAATAAATGACTAGGTGTAAACGGTATTAAAAGAATGTTATGCATCATACAGAGAACATAAAACCACTCTGAAATAGAACAGTGTTCATATATCAGAATCATATCTGTGTGATGTTTCAGAGACATATCAAAGACAGCTGCTTGATGCGGACATTACGCAACCAATGACGCATACGTGCGCCTTACATGTTATGTGTCTGAGAAAATAGATAGATCAGATGATACGTATTTGTTACGTGTCTGAGATATAAATGTGTTTACTGGGCAGGATGAAACACCCATCCGCCTCTATCCATCACGTAGCACAGTGTAACTCAAGGACGTTGCACCTGAGAGAAAGCTTTCTCATATCATGCACTTTCTAAAAGGAATAGGATTGGAAGACCAGCTGTAAAACAGCAAGAATAGGGGACACAATATATCTTTTAGGTCGCAGTGTTATATCACCCTCTATACATACATACATGCATGGATTAAATGAACGATTTTTAGAGAACTGCATCAAAGCGTAACTATTGAAATGAGTATAATTAATAACAACGATGATAGATGAAAGTTCTACATTAGTAAATCAGTTTTTAAGACATGCAAATTTGCAAACAACAAAGCCAGGAGGTGTATAATCTTCCGCAGAAGAACGCACAATAATAAAGCATCCTTCTAACAAACTCCTCAACCTCCAGCCTTATATATTCAAAAATAATTCTTAGAAATGGCGTTCGCTTTTCTTATAGTTTCGTATAACAGCTGGCAGTCTTATTTTCCAAACACCGCGAGCACAATATCGCCTATAGAAACTCTATTCCCCTGGAATTTCTCTGCCTAGCGGCACTTTCCGGATTACTGAAAGAATTGCTTTGGCCTCGCGTTGTCCTTTTTACCTTCTTCCGATCGTGAACTAGAGATTTCGCTGTGTATACAACCGTCCTGCGCTATCAGGAAACTAGTCCATTAGCTAAGTTAAATATTTCATATTCCAGTGTCTATCAAAGCCTCGCCTTGTAGTGGGAAGGGAAATTATTTCCTGTTGAGATATTTCCGGAGAATTTAGCGTGATAGCGGTGCTTGTATTTAAATTTTAAAAATATTGTATTTTGAAAGTTAATGATGAAGATAATTTTCGAAGGAATTTAATTTAATGCAAAAGTTAATTAGACATTTTTAGATCGCAGGGTAAATTATCTTTCTTAAAAGCTATCAGATTCAAATATTCGTCTAACAGAATATAAAATCCAATTACAGGACAACTCGAGTGATGTACAATGTACTAAATATAAATAAAGTAACAGTAAGTAGATCAACCTATATCTATGTTAACAATTACGATAACAAGTTACAACTAGATAGCGGTAAGGGCAAAAATAAACACTGTTTAGGGAACAAACTTCTTAAAATGCTCGAAGAGGGATACTTTTAATAGTTTTAAGTTATTATAGTAATTAAATTAAAGATTTATAGTTTAACATCAATTCAGATCACTACAGAGTAAGAAATATTCGTCTATGGATATCATACTGTAACCCATTTCATTTCTTAGCATCATTACTAAAAGAATTCTATTATTCTACCGATTATCTCTGGTATCTGTTTTGCCTCACAGTCAGTTTAGCCCCTTAAACTAACCCTAAGCTAAACACAAGTAACAACAGTATTAAAATATTAAGCATACATATTGACAGCAAACTCACTTGGTGCACGCATATAAATTAGCTGGATGTAAGCTGTCTAGTGCTGTTTACAGTGTGCAGAGAATGAGATATATGTCCACCTATCAAGCTGCAAAAATGACATATTTTGCTAATTTTCTTAACGTAGTGCTGTGAACTGATTGTCCAAGCATATAAGTTTAAAGAAATTAAAAATGACAAAATTAATTTAGCTAGCTCAGCAAATATGAATTTAAAAGGGCGCAAGAGATTCTTAGATCTCAGAGTAACTTTCATTAAAAGTAATAGTGGGCGTTTTAAAATTTGACTTTCTTTAAAATCCCCAAAAATAGAAATGGCTGATTCAGAAATAAAAGAACTATTTAAGATGATATTTAAAATCATTAACTTTTATTGTAAAAAGAAAAAAAAAACACTTAATTACAATCAACTGGGGAAAAAACCGTAAGACTGAAGATCTTGGATTAAAATAACCCCTTCGTGAATTTAAAATTAAAAAAGGACAATGCAAATCCTATAGCAAACAAAATGGTAGATTCGTTCTAGAAGGAATTTCATATACCACAAAAAATCCACGTGGTCTCAAAAATTCAAAGCAACCAAAATTTAATTAAATCAACGTGGAGAAACAAACAAAAACAAAATGAAATATAAATACAAGCCCAAAGCTTCTCTTCACCTACCCCGAGGTGATTAAAATACTATAAATTAGAACTACAAAAAAAAACCGAAAAATTTAAACTCTAAACGCGATCACTTCTAAAACGAAAATTATTAACGGGCCTTATACATAAATTGTGCACAATATTACAACTCCAATTAATAAGCGGAGATGTCTGAATAATGATCAAAATTAATAAATTTAACGAACAAATCTTTACAAATGAAAAATCGCAAAATGGATGCAACGAGCTCAAAATTTACATATACTTACATTCGCGACAATGATTTAGACACTGAGCCCTAAAAGAGGCGCTACTACGCGTATATACAAACTAGCAGCTGCGCGCGCTGCGTCAGCCGCAAAAATCATAGAATAAGCCTTATAAGAAGGACCTAACACAAGATAAACAAATGCTAAACATATAAAGGAAAGAAAATAAACTTACTAACTGAACAATTAAATACATCAAACAAAACTACTAAATTCTTAGCAAAATACACACATATTAAAACTAAGTGAGAATTTGCGCGCGACAAAGCCAAAGCTTGATCTTGGAAAATTAACAGCATAGAGTTCAAACAACCGGGGAGCCATGCCATAGCAGTAGTTACCTATGACATACAGTTATGGAGGATGGCTTCAGAGGCTGAGCTCATATTTTTTCTCCAAAAACGTGCAATGAGGGCTCAATGCAACCTAAAATGGAATGAGTCATGCATAGAAACATTTATACAGGAACAGTTAGGTACTCACCTTACCATACCCATATATATTTAATGTTAGCAAATATATACACGTTAACCAATCAAAATTTAATAAAAATAGAGACACACATTCTTATAACACCCGCAAAAAAGACTTTTTAAAAGTACAGTATCATAGAGTGTGCCCCACTCAAAAATATGCGGATTTTTGGGTAGCAAAAATTTACAATCATTTGCCAAATAGTATATGATTTCTTTCAAGCAATAGATTTATGTATTATAACTTTAAAAACTCATTTATTGAATGGAACTTCTTATTCAATTGAGGAATTTTTAAATTCTGAGTTTGTTAATTAAGTGTTTGTCATGCATGTCCTATGTCATTTACACTACATCTGTATGTATGATGTATTTTCCCCCGCTTGTATATATTCTTATATTTATTTATGTGATGATTATTGTATTGTAATACAATAAATAATCATTATCAAGTTTATCCCTAAAAGTTTTTGTAACTACACTAAATGAAATTTACCCATACACATCATTATCATTTTGACAGTAGGTTTTCAGTAAATTCGGGCCTTTCTTCCTTTAAAAACTCTCTAGACAGTGCACTAGTAAACGTATCTCACAAAAATTTTGACGTGAACTATGCAGGCTTAGTGATAAAGGAATTAGTGAATGGCAGGGATCAAACGCTATGCAGCAACATATTTATCCTTCAGCCAATACAGAAGAATTTTTATAAACAAAAAATGGCCGTGCATGCACAATTTATTGATTATAAACAAACCTACGGTTCAATAGATGAAAGCAAACAGTGTAGATCACATGTAAAAGTATTTATTTCACTTAAAACAAACAAAAAATTAGCGCTAATATAACACTTGTCAACTCGCCCATGGACACGTCATAAAACACCCGATTTTAATTTTATCAAAACGAGCCTTAGCGTGCAAACTGTAACATGTATAATATACACACATAGCTATTATATAAGTACATGTACTCAATACATAGAAAGCACACGTAAAACTACAGTCCATGATACGTGTTTTTTTTTGGATCGTCGTGTGTTGTAACTACACGTAATTCGCGGGTTAACCAAGTCGTTTATTAGGGTAGAATTACACGCAAAGTGGTTCGTTTCTGAATGAAAAATGAACTGTTTGACGTATCTAAAGATCTAGGGGCTGAAAACGGACAATCAGTTTTGTAATAGTGGGAATTATAGCAAAAGTTTGGAGCCGAAAGAAGAAAAATTGTTCGGCGACTAAAGTATAATAATTATTAATTAGTTGTAAAGGCATGTCAGCTAAATATGGTACCTCGATTTTTGCTGTAGATTAGTGGGAAAATAGGTAATTATGTTTCGTTGCATGAAAGAAATGACCTTCACTTTTAATTTATTTAACAGTGCTTGAGATGTTTAAGATATGAATTAAATGCATGCATAACTATTATATTTTTAGAACTGCATTGAATTTAAAATTAAAATAATAATGTCGTAGGAACTAATTATATTGTTGCAAGGAATTACTTAAAATAAAACACATATAAATTTTATGAAAAATTACCTTTTATAAAATCCCTGAGTGAGCATTGACTTGAAGAACATTAAGTAACTACTAGGCTAGACTAAAAATATCAGTAAGTGATACATTGACCTCACAAGGTCTTCACATCATGAATATTGCAGCTTAATTATACTATTTCTCTGATGGGGGTCTACGTCATAATTCATAATAATCACTGTATCAAAAAAGTTAAAATTTTTCCAGAGTCTAAAACCAAACACATCCAGAGGTTGTGTCATTGCTGTTGTTTCTTTTTGGGTATATTTAAAATGTTTACAGTTTTAACTTTTGGCACCAATTTCTGAAGTTCGGCGACACAATGGCCACTCCAAGAATCAATCAAAAGAACACTATTTGGGAAAGAAAGCATTTGTTAGCAAGATTTTGAAATGATTTGAAGTGAGCTTTTCAGAGATCGAAGAAGAAATATACACATTTACAGCTCAAAACAATGATTGTGAAGCTAGAGATCTAAACGTATTTGTAGATTCATTTAATACTAAAAATTATGGCGAAAGTAAGCATTCGTCTGCAAAAATCGCTGGTAAAATGTAACTATGTGTTGTAGAGTGCAAAGATTGCACAACTTCTTCAAAGGTTTTCTGGCCCTTTACTTTTAAAATACGGCCGAAGTGAACTTCTAGGTTAAAATCACTCTCACCAGCATTATATACATTGCTTCTACCAAAACTAATTATATGTGGTTTAACTTCTTTAATGAAGGTACTGCTTACTAACTGTAACTCTTTCATACCAGTACGTGTAGAACGAGTAATAAATTTTGTTATTTGGCGTGATACAATGTTATGCATTTTCTTGAAATGCCATATCCACCAATGCCCTGCTTGAAATTTTTCGTGTCCAATTTCCTCTTTAGCTTCCAAAGCCCACCTTCGAAGATCCATGTCATGAATTATCTTTCCATCATCCATACTACTTTGAAATTTTGTAAGAATCGTATTCTGTAATGAACCGTAATTTATCAGTATGAGTGCCACCTCACCCAATACTTTCTGCTCATCTATATAACTGTGTTAACGATTTCACTTCTTTGAAATTCTTTTACACACTTTCGACAGAAAGTCGTTTGGTTTAACCACTTTTCCAGTATTCTACAGCTTTAATTTCGTAATCCATGTCAATAACACTGCCTCTTCCTTCAGGGACACATGAACATTTTCGAAATTATCTTCTCTTCTGCTGCATCTGCCACAAATTCCACAAATATGTGGCTTCCATTCAAATCGATTCCCGTTACATATTTAAACAAAACTTGCTTTCTTGTTGAGCACTTACAATCATATCTTTTAAGGCGTCTTCGGCTTCATTTCTCGAGACGTCAAAGGAATTAATACGATGTTGGCTACTTGAAACGTTACAAATAACATGTTCAAGGCATTAGCTATATTACTAACTGCCATTGTGTCAAATAACAAATTTCTATCTGCATGCAAATTCTTGTAAAACGGCCACTTATATATCGGTTGCAGCATGTTATCTATGCATCACAATAACGGTCTGCATGGCAGAGTACTTGTACATATTTTTAATATATTGAAGTAATTCCAATTGATTTTAGATGTTTTATTGTTTTATGATACTTATTTACAATAACAATGATCTATGTAGATCAATCTATGACAAGTAAAGCTTTATTATTATTCTCTAAAAAGTTTTTCCGAGCTGTTGGGCCGTGGTCTAGTGGAATTACTTCTGTACGTTTCGTTCACAACTGCGGCGAATATCTTCAACGGCAAGGTCGAACTTTCCGTCGTTAAGTCGTTAGTTTTCGCTTTTATTAAAAAATAGAGGCGTTTTTATTCTAGTGATGTTTCTACAATACTTTAATTAATTATTTTATGCGGTGTAAATCTAGTACAAACAAAATTAAATTTGGAGATATCATCTACAATGTGGCATACGTCACCGGAACGTATTGCTGTCTTATTTTATTATGATCTGTTTTTCTCAATGTTTCGGGCAAATTTTCTTAGAAATTAATTGTTTATTTTTAAATAAGAGTTAGTTATTAAATGAATTGATTGGTTATTTATTTATTTAAATGTTCAGTTGTTTAATTTGTTTTCACTCTTTAGTATATTTTTATTTGTTCAGGTTATATCATGTCTATTCTTGTAGTTATTTTCTATGATTTTTGTGCGTTAGGTACAGCGCACGCAGCTGTTATATTTTATATATGCGACTGTTTAACCTTCAAAGGGCAGTTCTTTGACGAGATGCCGAGTGAGTACATGTAAATTTATATTGTTAGCTGCCATTTTGTCCTTACATTTTGATTTTAGTTTTGAATTCGTGTTTTTGAATTTATCTCATCCATCAAAGAACTCATTTTTATAATAATTGGTATTATATTATTGTGTGCACAATTTAGATGTAAGGTCTTTTATTATATTTATTCTGGAAGGTAATTTTTAGTTTAAAGAGTTAATTTTTGCGTTTTCTAGTTTACTGATTTGTATTTTATAGTTAATCACCACGGTTTGGGTGATTAGAAGCATTGTGCTTGTATTTAAATATCAATTTTGTAAATTTACTTGTTTTGTCCACGTTTAAATTAATTTAGTTTGTTTAATTTTGAAACCACGTGGATATTTTGTGAAAAAAAGGATTTCCTTCTAGAACAAATTTGAACATGATTTTACAGCATTCGACCGCACGGATTTAGAACTTGTGATCTGTAATGTGTGACTCGATAGTGTTTGACTACTCAGTACTATACTCGATGAAATATTGAAATTGGACTTATCGATACGCGATTTTACAGCATTCGACCGCACGGATTTGAAACTTGTGATCTATAATGTGTGACTCGATAGTGTTTTACAACATTGTGTTTAGGAGTAATTTTCCCCAACATTCGTTGTAATTTGTGTTGCATACGTGTTAGGGAACTGTCAACATACATTTTTCCTTGACTGTATATGTCAATAGCATGATGTTATATGGTACGAAAATATCACAAAGAAGAAAAGATATTTAACGATACTACCACAGTTATAACACAACACATTTAAGTAAAATTCATATTTTTTCCACGTCGTCAAAATTTCGTACGCTTAAAAGCATCATAATTGCCCCAAAAATCAACAATAATCTCGCCATCATTACATCGTGAATGTAACGCATGAATGTTCTATGTACACGGCCGGCTAATGTCAATTATCCAAGTTAGATCGCTCCCGGGCAACATCCATAACGTCCACGTCCGAAATCCGAATTCCATTCGCGTTTACGAACACGTATATTTCTAAATATTGTGCTTTTCGCCGGCCGTCGACAATAACCAACAAACAACGCCTGTTAGCGTCACACATGAGTATATGTACATATCACGCTTCGTGTTTTATTCGCGCCATTATATCAAACGCTAATTCACGATACAGGTTTTATGGCGTTGTAAATATCGAACCCCTGTTATGTTCGAATGCGGTCACTAACTACGCTTCTATGAATTCGAAATCCCATATTCGTCCATACATATATTACGTATTTATATGCGGAATATTTTCGTTTAACACTAAAATTCACGCTGTAATATTGAATAAAGTGTTCGTGATTTAATTACTAAACCTCGATCAAACTAATTATATCTAGCGGCACTATAGTAACCGTGTAATATGGCGTTTGTAGTTATTGTAAAAGGGATTTGCATTCGTCAATAACGCACAGTTCGTACGTTGTACATAGGGTTAACTCGACAAACTCAATCGCTCGTTTCAAGATAATTTCCGCGCGTTTGACAGATCAAATGAATCCAAACAGTTCGGTACTTTAACTGCATAGTTCTACAAACGCAGCGATTTTGCTTGGAGCTGTTAAAACGTTAAATTCGTTTTTAGGTTAGGCAAATGAACCTGTGAAGTTTTGCTGTGATTGAATAACTTGTAATTAATCTGCCATCTGCAATTTTGAGAAGATTATTCCGTAAATTAAACCAATATTGAAAATATCTCAAACCAAAGTATTATAAATACTGCACCTTCTCAGAAAAAAAAACGTGAAAGCCCCTTAATAATAAATAAAACGGAAAATAAAATCCATTCAAAAAAGAATCTTACCGATAAATGTTGGAAAAGAACACGATACCAGAAACAGATAAAATGGTTATCAGAAGAATAGAGATATACATTTCCAAAATATATATTTATAAAAGCCGGAAAGTAGTTGGGGTTATTAAATATGTATACCAGTATAAATTCCAGTCTATGCTCTATCTATGCTCTCTGCATCCGATTACTATTATTGCCAGATGGTTTGAAAAGTACTTTTAAAGGTCAGAACTCAGTTTGTATCTATTCACATCAAACTAACCACACTACAAAATACGTTAGATTATCTAAAACTTTACGCACGGGGAATTCCAACAAGGCATGTATGTCTGGTCGCCTATCTCATTTTTGATTTTAATATAAAATGGTAATTCAGAATTTGTGTACAAATGTATAATGTAACTTTTATATCAGTGTATGCAGGCATGCGTACAAGCGGCTTTTTGTCTCAGTTGCCAATACATTAGAAACAGTTGACAAAGTAAATATACAGTTAAAGCACTTCGATTTCACAAAATAAAATATTCTTAAATATAAACGAAACAAATTACAATTTAATACGCATGCTTTAGTAATCATATTAAGATAAAAAGAGTTCCCGAGTTGAATTTTCTTTGATTGTGTATTGATGATAAATTAATATGACAGGCACCCGTTTACTAATTAATAACTTTGAGACTTTAATTTTTTTTTTGTTGCGTGCAATAAATTCTGATGGGAAATAATGAGTACTTCGTAACTATCAAAGTTGATAATAACACTAAGTATGGACCTAATTAATTAAAGATAAGAAATGACAGAAAATAGAACCTGTCACTAGTCAAGCCTTTATTATCCTCACCAACTTTTTGGCCTTGAATAGATAAGTAATAGTCAAGATGGATGTCATGCATGGCGCTGCATAGCACAGCTATTCTTTTTTTTTTTGAGGGCTGGAACCTTTTTTAGGCACGATATACCGGTTTTGCCCTTCCCTAATAGATTCTGGGTAGCTTCTGGTAGACACTAGGCTATTTCTGGTATATCTTGAGCTTCTTATCGCAGTCTTCTTTCATCTTTTTCTTTATTTTCTAATGATTGCTCTTCTGTACGTTCTGCCCCAAGTTTCTTCTGTGGCTACTAGGTCTTTTCTCATGCTGCCTTCACACTTGCCCTGTCACCCTCTGATACGCTTTTCTCGTGTTCTGGCACTTTACTACTTATTTAAATGGTGCATGTGTAATGTCGTCTAATGTCGTAATGACAGAATGGGCAGCTGCCTATTCCTGCTCCTTTTCACTGACATAGAGACTGTCTAAAGCATCCGTGTCCCGACAAGGCGTGCGTTGAAAAGTAATGTATTTCTTTATCAGATTTTCTTTGGGGTCTTTACTCTTTTGCCCAGCATCTTCTTTTTCTCTCTTTAATGAGCAGCTCCGCGGAAGGAATTCAATAAATAACATTGACAGCTTCTCCGAAATTGTTTTGTAAGCACTGCAAATTCTAATAACACTAACTCCTCTGCCACTTGTTAAAAGGCCAGTATTAGGCATTATTCTACCGATGTTGGACATCCATCCTTCGGCAATAGCCACCGCAGTCTCAGTGTGCTTTTTGAAAGTTTCCCTGTCATTTACCGTAACCTCTAGGTATTTTAGGCTTCGTTTGGGTTTTATTACTTGCCCATATATGTCAAAGAAGATTAATTCTCTCAGGATCAATACTTCTTTTTTTGTCTGGGGGCAGGGCTAGCCTATGGTTGCTGCTCCATGAACTGTTTCTCATTTGTTAATGTGTGTCATGAGTACATTCCTGTTTTTGGGCTTCACCATTAGCCCCAGATCATCTGAAAAGCCAATGGTTATCGCATCCAATTCTACGACTCTAGGACAGGGTCAAGCTCTATCATAGTTTCTTTCCTTCGTCGATCAGTATCCTTCTATTCCACAAGTAACTGAAATAATATTGACCAAGCACTTGGTTACATTCCTATGGCATATGGATTGTTGGATGATTAAGCTGTGGCTAGGCGTGTTAAATGCCTTTTTTCATCTATAGTCATTAGGGTGGTCCATGCCTTATCATATTGTACTGTATACACACTACATCTATATATTTATTTAGAAATATCAGTAAAATTCAAAATTTACCTATCAATCCTATATTAAATTGTCCCACCCTAAAAAAAACGTCCAAATCCTCTTTCTCTCCAATCAAACGCAAAACTTACCACAAACTGAATCACGAATCCCATCTGAATTCCTTTGAAAACCTCCCTCACTCTATCACTGTATAATTCTGTATCGCCTTAGACTCCCACTAGCCCTCTTGACCGCCGTCTGATACCGTCCTCTGCGTTCTAGCTAAAACCGGTCGGTAAATCTTAATTTCTAATGCGTGCCTTCGTCTTCCTTGTGGACTCGCATTCGAGGAGACACGCTAACCTGTCACGTAAGGGGACTGTCCTACAGGAAGCCGGGAACCCGTCTGATGAATTCTCCATAGGATTACTGGACTGTGATTAGATGGACGGTCAGTTTAGAACCTCGTGCGTTCAGTGTGAGATCCTGTCTATTCAGGGATGAAGAGTGATGGAATGACTTATGTTAGGTGGAGAATACATTTCACCGGTTTAATGAATGTTTGATTTCAGTCTTTTTGTGAAACACTGACTGTAATTTAGATTATTTTGTATGTTTTCCCATAAAAATATTACAAAAAAAGAAAAGAATATTTATGCAGCTAATTTTGAAAAACTTTAAACCACACTTATTATATTGCATTTGCAATCCGCACAACAATAAAATAAGCATTACCTCAAACTTCTCATCTACATAACGATGGCAAAGACTTCATCGTTATATATGCACGTAGCTTTCAAGCAAACTAAGCCCTTTTCTCGACGAATCGCTAGTCGGACTTACGGAGTTTATAACTTTTAATTAAAATCTTGAAATTTTTGTATATCTCTCGCTACCAGCCCCAATATGGCGCAGTTAGTCGAGATCTCCAAACGATGTGAATGGGGTAATGAGTTCGGTTCGAGGCCAATTTCAAACGAGTTCGAAGTTATTCCGTTAGAGGGCGTGAGTAGTAAAGAAGAAAGTTTGCCAGTTGACGAAAAGAACGGTCAAAATTAGATGGTGATAGTAACGGTTACATTTTTCATCGTAACTGAGTTACTAATTTGGCGAAGAGGCGAACAAAATTGTGTTGGGGAAGTTGAGGAGAGAAGGATTGGATCTACGGGATGTTTCATAATGTAAGGTGTTGCAATGATTGGTATAAGAAAGAACTAGTTTGATATATATAAAACATGCATGGTGCGTAACAGAAACTCAAATTACAAAACTCGAATTAAATAAATGGACGCCTTAACGTGAAATCGGTTGTGGTTGCACTAATTGTAAGTCAAATGTTTTGTAAATACAGCTTCATTGAATATTCAATATTGTTCGAATTCTAAAATTAGTATTAATTTCGAAAAGCAAAGATGTCCCTTCTCCCCATTATAATTATTTATACCTCAGAAGACGCGATAGCATCATGTTTGGTGTTTGGATAAGCCAGACTATTTTAAAATAAGAAGGCTTGGTCAGTTTTTGTGAAGCCACCTAACAAACACGGGTAATTTGTTGGTAATCTAACCTTCAGGGAAACCATTACAAACATAGCAATCCTTGGAATATTTTGTCTATTTTAATACAGTGCCCATTTTTATTATTACAGTATATCCACAGATATTTTATTAAAATAATTATATAATAATAATAATAATTGCAACTGCCCCCAACCCTGCACTATATGTAATCTGATGTTACACCAAATAAATAAATGATTGTATGAGAACGTTCATCCCACCTGTCCCGTCCTTCAGCTGCGCCCTGCTCTGTTGTTGGATCCCGGGGCAGTGGTGAAAAGCACTTTGTGTTTACAGAGTGGTGTGACAAGGCATTTTTTCCTCCCCCACCTCCCTTTAAAAAATATAAAAAAGAAAAAAATAATAATATCAATTTATTGGCTCACAAATGTTTATAACATTTTATGTATATGCGCCAAAAAGACTAAATCATCAAATGATATTCTTCCCTTAGCCTTGATTTATCCACATTTTCGTAGATTTTGTCTAAACCGGTTATTTCCTCTACCTAACAGCCCCAATTTTGTCCTATCTTCCTTCTAAGCACTGCTCTTCTTTGATTGACACCCTACTCGAGTATCACTGCCTATTCCATAAAACCAACTTCAAAACTTATTTTACTAGCATCTTTCTTCTTTCTATTTCCAAAGTCCTCGAAATGTGAAACCAAAAATTATATCTGTCACTTTGACATAATTGTAATCTTACTATTGATGAGCAATTTCTTCAATTTACCTGAAATAGAACTCTACTGCTGAAGATATTAGAATTTTTTTTAACATTATATTTGCAGCCCATTCCATCGTCCTAAAGCTACCTCATACCCCCTATTTTCTTATTAATTTTTCTTTTTTTTATATCTCAAAAAAGGCTCATTTATGTGTAAAAATAATGGCATGGACCAAATTTAGAGAATTAATAATGACAATTAAAAAAAAATAAACATTTATAATAATTAAATTTGTTATACATTAAATAATAAAATATTACCAAAAGCATTTGCGAAATCATACGTATTTCTTAATAAAATGTCATTTATTTTTCTACTACTGTATCTTCAGAAAATTACATATAAATATTGCAAACTGCTGGGAACAAACGAATAATAAGTTATATTTTGAGGTATTGATTCATTTAATGTGCAGCGCATATAAATATAAAGTTAACATTGTGACTTTTTGCACGTAGGTTGTAAATTGCTTCAGAATGCGCATTTATAAAGTAAATTTTATACAATAACATTTCATAGAAACCCAACATAATCTAACCTATATCAAGATATATTAGATACATAATTAAACACGAACATTGGAAAAGGCACGCAGACCTTTAGATTTACTGCTTTTTCAGCACTTTACAACTCTAATTTTGTCATATAAGTCAATGACACTTCCATCATATCCAAGAACACATCAATAAACAAATCTTGTCACTTTCTATCGGCTTTTCCACCAATTGCGCTTCATGTGGTTCTACTGATTCATCAAACTCCAATCCTATAACATCTTTAAAGAAAACATGCTGTTTTGTTGAACAGTTGCAATTATAACAAATTAATGTATTTCTGCTTTTAACTGTAATAATTAGGAGTAATTTTTCCCAAGAAAAGTTTTTCTGCGCACGCAGGATTCGAACCTACATCCTCCCGCTTGCCGGACGGGTGCTTTACCAATTAAGCTATTAGAGGGCGTGGTTCGAGCGCTCTTACCGAACATACATTGATATTAGATCTTGAAAGGCCGGCAGTACGGCAAATAGTTGCAATTATACTTTGCAGTGGATTATGCAACTCACTTTCCTTTGGTGTCACAAGAATTACTATCGTATTCACACTTTTAGTGATCGGATATTGTGTATATTATATATGTGTCTATTACTACGCTGCAGTCCTTGTGACATCTTTGAAACAGAATGCAATAAAATATTTCCTTTTTTAGATCTTTGATTAGAAGCAACCCCGCCTTTCACATTCATCACTACAAACAAGCACCAACATCCCAATTCGGCCTCGAAACAGCAGCGGCAACTCTTCTCTTTTTGCCCCCACCAGCATGGCGCGCACAATACGGACTTTACGACCGGCGGAGCCAAGGTCCTTCTAATTAAATTTTAGATCTGTTTGCGTTGTCGCTGGCCGTTATTTATTCTGCCCGCAAAAACTGATGTCGTTTATGCACCGAAACCGCTTCCTTTGACTGTATCCTCGTCAGATCCTATCCTTACACTGTTGTACAAAGCAAGACCGGAGTGGGGATGTTGTTCTGTGCACTGGCGAGAATAAGTCCCCCCCACTCCGGCCGCAAAGCCAAGCGACGCGGCAGTAGAGTCTATTTGCTTCTCCCCGGGTCTGCCGAGGAGTTGTAAATTTTATCTACCTTGAAGGGAAAACGAAATAAAGGGTCGTTTTCGCGAGTTAAATTAAACCGTCTGTGGTCTGCAATTCTGTGGCTGCTTGTTCCAAAAGTAAACAACAGGGATGATGCGCTAGATAGGGGGTGCTTGTTAAAAAACAGTTCGGTAGTTTTAATGCAGTCATCAATTACATCCTAGTTTAAAAAAGGTTGTAAATAGCTAGAATTTACTCCTTTTTTAAGTCGAAAGAATGAATGCCTAAGAAAGCATTTCATTTACATTTCAGATTTAAGCTAATATTAAAAAAAATAATTTTAATTAACTACTCGCACTCAAAACTATTATTCATGAAATAAAGACCTAATTTTTACCGTTAATAATGGTTCACGATAATTTTAAATCATGATTATGTAGAATTGCGAAAGTTAATGATTACTATCGTGGATGTGATAGTATGGCTATTTGCGGCAATAACAGGTTCGCTTATTTTCATAAGCCCTCTGATTGATTTCATTTGCACAATGGAATATTGAGTCTGCCTTTGTTTGAGAATACCGTGACATCCTTTTCCTAGTGGAAGAATGATCATTGTCTTTCTCACGCTGCAGATTCCAACTTCAGTCCAGTTTTCGGTTAAACTAATTCTCTATTTCTAAAGACTAAGCATCTGGATCTTGCTAAGTTCAGTTATAGAAGTTTGTTGCCGCAGCTTTGTCCACCACACAAGAGATGCATACGTGATCATGGGTTTGACCACCAGTACATTTTATAGACAAACATTCGGAACTCCCATAGGCAGCCCATTAAATGAATATGAATATGGTAATGAATAGACTCTTGGATATTTGCTTCCCCAAACTCACTTTTGACATTCCATTCCTATATAAATATTGCAAACTTCTCCTAGACTCCTCACCATAAACTGCTCTAAACTGGACGTATGTTTCGATAGCAAAGCTATCATCATCAGCAGAAACACTGAACTATATATATAGTATATTGATGATATTATTACATCAGTTCCTCTGGGACATACTAATAGTATTCCGGAAACATTCAATGAATTTCACAAACATATTTACCATAGAGAAAGAACGTAATACCTCAGTTCCCTTTTTTGACACTTTATTGGTTAGACAACCTAACCAAAAGATATGTCTTGACTGGTACACTGAACCTACCTGTTCAGGCAGATATTTAAACTACTTCTCAAACCACCCCATCGCTATGAAAATTAATATCATAAAGGCTAGGAAGAATAGAAATACTAGTATTTCATACATTTCATTTAGGAATAAGAACATTAACAGAATTTACGAAGTTTTTATTAATAATTGATATCCCAAAGGTCTTCTTAAGAAAATTCTATTTAACTCGTACGTTTCTGGTCTGGACATTGAATCTGCTGAATTTGGTCATCCCATGTTGCACTTAACCTTGAACACACCCCTGACAACCTAGCAACTCTAAATACTGAAGTGTCTTACAGCAGATTTTCTTTCATTCAAGATCTCACCCTTTCAATATCGGAAGTATTCAAAGAACATCATATAATTACAGCTCCTTACAACATCTATGTATCTATTATACATATATTGCAAGGAAGATAATACACTGTGACCTAAAAGATGTATTGTGTCCCCTGTTCTTGCTGTTTTATATCTGGCTTTCTAATCCTATTCCTTTCAGAAAGTGTAGGATATCAGAAGGCCCCAGGTTATGTAAGTCTCCTTCTTCGATTTCACGTGCTCCCAGGTGTCTTGAGTTGCACAGTGCTACGCAATTTGAGAGGGACTGGATGCCATCCTGTTCCCCCAATCTGCTCCAGTCGTTTTGCTTCTCCCTTTGTTCCTTCCTTGTGTGGTACTCTCACTTTGGAAGTGGAAGGCTTCTTATGGAGGTCTTGCTACAATTTCTGTTTATTAGTGGTGTCGTCCCGCTAATAAAAGTCCTTCCGCCATGGTTCATTCCACGAGTAGTTAGGCAAGAAAAGGTCCATCTCCACAGATCCTTGCATGTAGAGGTAAGGTTAAATACAATGGGGTGCGCCAGGTGGCCCAAGGTTGGGCTAGTAGACTTGTCTTCTATCCAGCCACGCATCTCATCGGTCTAGTCCACCATCTTAGGATTTAGGTTTTTATTGAGGTTGTCCGTGCAGTTAAGCCAAGACCCTTCATCCCTTTCGGGACCTGGTTTAACAGTTGGGCTTTCGGTAGCCGAAAGCAACAACTGGCATAATCTACTGCATTCCTTGCAATGATTGCGATTCCATTTACATTGGGCAAACGTCACAATATTTAAAAAAATCGTCTTAGGCAACACGAACTGGATTGTATTCTCAAGTCTAGTAAAACGGCCTTGTCTCTACAATCTACGTAGTATTAATACTTCACATAATTTCAACTTCAGTAACTTCAGAATCTTACATACTGAACAAAATTATTTTAAAATATTTTTCTTGGAGATGTATTATGTCAACAAATACAATAAATCCATTAACTTCAAAACAGACATTCAAAATCTCAGTAACATTTATTCACATATACTAAACGTAGACACAAGTTAATTCACTTTTCCTTTGTTCTTCTAATTTTGAACTGCACTATATTTTCACTTTTTATCTTTTTACTATCACTGTATATTCACTCAGTTGTACGCTTGCGTCTTACTAGTTGACAACTTGTCACTTGCACTGACGTCATTTTAGGGCGTATATGCACATGTTGTCACTCTAACCTCTTTAGTATGCTGTGATATCTTTTGTATGTTTTTTGAATGCTTGTTTCTAGTATTCTAATGTAAGTGTTCTTTGTAATTACGCATTAGACTAGTTCACTGATTGTACTTTGTTCGTTCTCTAGCTTGTCTCTGATAAAGTAAATGACGCTTTACGAAATCTAAGACATTTAAAAAGAAAAAATACTGTTTTTATTCGGCTACTGCCCAATTATCCATGCTTTTGAGACAATTCCCTAGTTTGCAGAGCATGATCAGCCCCCTGTACAAGGGTGATGCAACGCGGTCTCTGTAGATTTTCCTGTTTGAAACGCAAATTGGTATTGATGTAGTGGCCGGTATGGTAGTGCATCATTCTTTATGTATTTATTGCATTCGTCTAACAGTTTTTCGGTGATGTTCTTAAAAACACATTTTTGTTAGTTTTTTTTTTAATTAGAGTATGTACTTATTTATAATTGTTTCGACGAATTCTTGGCTCTAGTTACTTATAGTTAGTTAAAACAGTCCATTCACAAAAATCTAACCTTCGCAAATATAATAAAAAATAAACTCTATATTCAATATTTATTTTTACGCAGCAATACCAACTGAAATAGATTTCTCGAATCTTTGACATTTCACCTGTCTCGTGTACATTGTTTATATGTGCGCCACCGATGCACTTTCGCAATTTGTCAGTAATAACAGTGCGCGCGCGCTGTACCGTCTAAACTAAAAGATCCATTTGTCAATTGATATCAAACATAAAGCGGAACGTTGCCGGAGAGCCATCGGCGAATAAATCAAAATAATGGATACTGTGGGAGTCGCGCTGCGTTCACTATAAATCTATAATGGTGTGTTTCGCATAGTGGTGGCGGCGCTGGCGTCGAGCGGAATCGCATCGCCGTTACCCCCGTGGGATCCCGGGGAGAGGATTGCACCGACAGCTGCAACTGCCGCAAGGAAACGCGATGATCTAAAGAACACCACAACACCGGGACTGTTTTTACCGGTGTCTGTGGGGGTTTGTGTTGTGAGGAGTGACAGGAGATGGAGAGCTTCTGATACCGTGGAAGCGTAACGCTTATGGTCTATTTACGGGGAATATATGATCTATTGCAGTTATAAATAAGTCCTGGATTCTAGTGTACGATAATAGTCTGGTTCACAAATAAAAATAGATCCTTGAGGAATTATTCCAGAGCCTCACAATCTCTCTTACATGTTACAAATTGCTTTACTACACTTGATTCATTGATTCCGATATTTTGATGTGATAAATCAGAATAAGCCAAATAACATTTCACAAGAATAATCTTTAAATGGAGTGACAATATTATATTCACGTGACACATGTTAACATTTACACATAAACAATCAATTTCCAAAATATATTTCTATGTTTCAGAATTAATTCCCTCTAAAGAGATCTAGGGAAAGATTAACCTTCCTAAAGGTTGAATACATGCTTCTCAGGCTGTTATATAATTTATATCCACAGTTGATCGGAGATCTTTTATAATACGTGTGATTAACTTTTGTGCTACGGATGCTTCATGCGTTACATCCGTCACGCCTGTCACACAGACCCCGACATCACCCATGACATCGGATCACTAAAAAACGAGCCATGACGAAGGAAACTTCGACCTCGCCACTGAAGATGTTCACCGCAGTTGTGAACGAAACGTACGAAAATAATTCAACAGCCCGGAAAAACTTTTTACAGTAGATTCCGGTCGTGAAATCCTACGCAACAGTTTAAATTGAAATTTTAATATCTATAGGTTGGTCGGCATGGTTAGTGATATTCATTATATGATATAGTGGGAGATTTAAAAGTTGTTTTGATTTTTAAATTGCAATTTAAGAATCAAAAATATACTGAATAGTGGTTGATATTTCATGTAAATATTGAAAATAAGTGTACTCACCTTGAGTAACATTATTGAATAATAAATTGTGCATGTTGTTGATATTTACACTGTTTCTATTAATATAGAAGCATTGAATACATTAAATGATTAAAATTATACTATAAATTTTATTTTTAATGGAGTAAAAGTATAATAATATACAAGTTATTGATTTAGAAGGGACGGTAAGTACAGCCGTTACGGCAACCTACCTACTACTGGTAAAGAGAATATAAATATAACTACTCACTGGTTAAAAAGAAGGAAGATTATTAATGCACATGACTTGCAGTGATGAAATCGAGGCATACGTATTGCTGTGGACGGACACCCAGTTTTCGCAAGAGTTTTTTTTTAAGTTGCATAGATTTTGTCTTGTTTTCTCCGTTCAGCCTTTGTCAATGCTTCGAGAGAATTTTCACAGATGTAGATTTTATTTTTATATGAGATTAAGTTAATGAGTTAATTGTTTAATTTATTTATTTAAGTGTTCAGTTTTTTTTTAATTAATTTCATTTATTTAGATGTCTTTTATTTGCTTTTGTATGTTAGCGCCTTTTCTTCTAAATGTTGGCGTGATGTTTGTGCAGCTGCGTTGCACGTAGTCAAGAGTAGGATTTTTGTACAAAAACGACTGGTGAATTGTTTGAGGCAGTTCCTTGGTCGACTGTCAGAGTGAGTACATATATTTTTGAATCTTTGCTGCCTGTTAATTAATTTTGTTAATTCATTTGATATCGTATTTTAATTCGTGTTTTATTCTGTCCATAATAATAATTGTTAATATATTGATGTGTACACATTATAGATATAAGATCATTTATTACTTTCGTGCAGGAAGATAGATTTTAGTTGTAATTCTTTCATTATATTATAAAGAATTTTTTCCGTTTTTCATTTTTCTGTTTCATTTTAATTATTAATCACCTCGGGTTGGGTGAATAGAAGCATTGTTCTTGTTTTTAGTTTTCATTTTTGTATAATTTCTAGTGTTCCACGAATTTATTTTATTTTATTTGAAACCACGTGGATTGTTTTGAAAAAAAGAATTATCTTCCTGAACTAATTAATCTTTTGCTTTGATATAGGATTTAGCATTGTCTTATTGTAATTTTAGAATCACGTGCAGTTTTGATTTAAGCCAGAACCCTCAGTTCACGGTGTTTTTTTCTGCAAATTTGTAATTAACTTTTTTTTCTTTTTTTATTATAATATATTATTGTTTGTTAATTAACGTCGTTGAGTTAAAAATTCTGTTCTTTTATTTTAAATTAAACCTTTTCAATTTTTGGGGTATTTAAGAAAGTCAGATTTCTTTCACTCACAGTTTACTTGTCGTGGTTAGATTCAAGTTTTAATTCGTGAGGGTAACTCCGAGGTTATTTGTTCTTTTGCGCCCTTTAAAATTAGCTAGCTAATTTAATTTTTCATTTTTAAAATACATTTTGCATTTTCATTATTACAATCAGTACACAACAGTATGTTTAATCTCTTAGCCATCTAGTGAAGGGGAATTGTATCTTTCAATATTATCAAAAATAGAAGGATAGGTGTCTGTAAAGAAATGACAGATTAAAAAATAAAATTTTATATTTGTTATTAAGAAAAAATATTAGCTGGGCAATCCTTTATAAAATCACAATAGTATATTTACTAGGAATATAAAATAATGGTCCAAACATAGGACCTTGTGGAATGCCTTCTTATACATTTAAGAAGTTTGGTACTTTACTACATATATTAACATGCAGTATCCGTTTTTTTTATGTACCTAGAAAATCATTTCTATGTTATCCTCTTACTCTAGGTATGACATCGTGATCGAATGCTTTATTGAGATCAAGTGCAACTTTTCAAACGAAATTAATCTCCTTCAATCATCCACCTCATACAACTTTTCACTGACAATTATACCGCCAAAACTTCCTTACCGTAATGAAGAAATGTTAATTAACGTACAGCGTCCCATTTTCCGCTTTCCCCAGGACCGCGCACCATTCCCACTAAACACCGAATTTATACGTCTTAATTCCGAGACCTCAAACGTAGCGATGACACAGAAGAGCTTAAATTCAAATTACCCGCACAGTTGCGTAGTCATTTCGCTGTTACTGCATACCTCGTTACCCCCGGAGGAATATTCGGACTCTTAATTCCGTTACGTATTAAATTAGAGGCGGTAATTTCGGGTTTTTTATGTAGAGGGCGCTGTAGGCGGGAAAACGGCGAGGGAGGTTTAATTTTGCAAGAGTACGGAGCGTGTCACGGCTTGTTGTTTGGGTGGGGAGGGGGAAAGCCATTAGTAGAGCGCGTATATGAAGAATGATGGACGTTATGGGCTGTTGGTAAAAGAGAGCACTTATCCTGGCGTCCCGTTAGTTCCGCTAATTCGAGCAAATAGACTATCTCCGGACGATGCTCCACGTTTAGCAGGAAATAAGGGTCTTGTAATATTTTCGAGGTGAAAGTGTCTCATATTATAACAGTAATACCATATTACCACACCTACTTTCATTATTCTACAACCTTTTTTTTTATATATTATACAACTTTATCATCACCTGCGTGCCATTTTGTAAAGCCCGCGGCGCTAACACTAAACACATCCTTCTCGGCACCTCCTTAGCCGGTATATCAACTTTTACATAATTAACGTAGGCGTATATATCATATTTCACGCCATGTTATTTAAATTTATTTTTCCGCGAAAAAGCCTCTGCCGTGAAGGCTACGTATACACATAAAACATCACTCTCCATTTTCGTTGTCTATTTGCAAGTCGTGATGAGTTATTTGGGAGGTAGCTCCAAGATGTATATACCAAGTCTATGATTCAACAAAGAGGATATAGAAATTCTAATTCAGAACGCAGTTGCGTGCGTAATATTGGTATTGGGTTGAAATTAAGAAGCGTTGGGAATATTCTGCAGTGGTCATAAACGACGTGGCTATACCGGGTGTCCAGCCTAAGATACAACGGTCCATAGCCGATTTATTATTGTTTTTTTTTTGAAAAAATGTTTCAAAAAAATGTTGCCCCGAATCATATTTTACACATTTTAAAATTAGTTTCAGTAATGGCGGACTTCCGGTTGTACCGGAAGTAGATACTAACTTTATTATTTTAAATAGAACACCCTGTATATTATTGTATTTTTGGATTCCTTGTTAAATTTAAATAACAATACGTTAGGCATACATTCGGGCTAAGTTGTACCGTTTCCGAATTACATGACGGTTTTCGAAAAAAATGACATTTGCAATGTCTGCGGTGTTTGGAAATATCTCCGGAAATACGAAACTTAGAATGATGCGGTTTTCAGTTTTCGCTTAATCATGAAACAGCACACGTCTTTTATTTTAAAATTGTTGCGTTTACATTACAAAATTATTAAATAGGGCTCTGTAATTTTCGAACTCTAAAATCATGGATAACTTGATTTTTTAAATTGAATGGTATAGCAATTTTTACATAAATGGATGTGAAATTTAATTTTCTTTCGATTTTATACGAGTATCATTGTGTCTATCTCCAAAGGTTTTGGAGATATTCGCGATTTTTCAGTTTTTCATGATAGATACGTATTGCGAAGCGCCGGCCACCTTCCCCTCCCATTTCACCAGGCTTGGGACTGGCTGCAGTAATACTGGCATGCTTAGAAAGTGGCCAACAGAATACAATAAGACTACTGGAAACAAACAAAACTTGAAATTAAAAAAATGTAGAATTAACTGAAGCGCGTTGGAAATGAACATAGCAATGGCGTAAGTCGTCGAGCGTCTTGCTCGCAACAGGCTACACTTTAAATGTTAGTGCCGTCATTATACAAAGAATTTGTACAACAGTATTACATTAAATGTTCAAAATGCGATCCATTTTAGGCGCTACATAATTGAAATCGCTTTTGCAAACACTTTTGAACATTTCTGGTGTGACTTCTTGAAACGCTTTTAAAATACGATGGCGCATATCATCAGATGTTGTTCGTGGCGTCTCATAAACTTCATTTTTAATGAAACCCCATAAAAAGGAATCGCAGCTTGTAAGATCTGCCGATCTCGGAGGCCATCTGTCATCTGTCCTCCGCGCCCAATCCAGCGGTCTGAAAAAGACACATCCAAAAACTGATGAAATTCGACAGTATTGGGAGATGAAGCACCATCGTGTTGGAACCACATCAGCTGACGAGTAGCTAGCGGAATATTTTCTGACAGAACGCCCAAATTATTCTGAAGAAATTCCATATAAACCCTACCCATCAGGCGTTCGTTATGAAATGACAAGCATATGATATGTTGCCTAAAGATACCTGCCCACACGTGCACTGACCTTCTGTACCGACTATGTGCTGCAATAAATCGATGGATCGATGGGGATTTTGTGTGTCATAAGAATAACAATTGTGACGATTCACAAATCCATTTTTGTGGAAGGTAGCTTCGTCTGAAAACATCACTTTCTCGAAAAAGTTCACAATGTTGTGCTTTCTTTTTTTTTAATTTCAAGTTTTGTTTGTTCCCAGGCAATTTATTGTATTCTGTTGGCCACTTTCTAACCATGCCAGTATTACTGCAGCCAGTTCCAAGCCTGGTGAAATGCGAGGGGAAGGTGGCCGGCGCGGCGCTTCGCAATACGTATCTGTCATGAAATACTGAAAAATCGCGAATGTCTCCAAAACCTTTGGAGATAGACACAATGATACTCGTATAAAATCGAAAGAAAATTAAATTTCACATCCATTTATGTAAAAATTGCTATACCAATCAATTTAAAAAAATCGAGTTATCCATGATTTTAGAGTTCGAAAATTACAGAGCCCTATTTAATAATTCTGTAATGTAAACGCAACAATTTTAAAATAAAAGACGTGTGCTGTTTCATGATTAAGCGAAAACTGAAAACCGCATCTTTCTAACTTTCTATTTCCGGAGATATTCCAAACACCGCAGACATTGCAAATGTCATTTTTTTCGAAAAACGTTATGTAATTCGGAAACGGTACAACTTAGCCCGAATGTATGCCTAACGTATTGTTATTTAAATTTAACAAGGAATCTAAAAATACAATAATATACAGGGTGTTCCATTAAAATAATAAAGTTAGTATTTACTTCCGGTACAACCGGAAGTCCGCCATTACTGAAACTAATTTTAAAATGTGTAAAATATGATCCGAGGCAACATTTATTTGAAACATTTTTTCCAAAAAAACAATAATAAATCGGCTATGGACCGTTGCATCTTAGGCTGGACACCCGGTATATTGCAACAAAGAGCACCCTTCCACAAGGAAGTGGATTTAGCATTAAACGGCTTATTTCCAAAGAAAAACTGATGAAAAGGGATTCTTTTTTGATTGAAAATATAGATATACAGTGTGTTCCACCAAACTTGGATATTTTTCCAACTTCAGCTACAATTGTAACATTACTTTTCGACCACTACAGCGACCTATAGTCGCATGTCATGGATGTGGTATATAAATCTGTGGACAATAAACTATTTACCACTGAGTTGTTCTTCGATTTGAATTTCGGCATTCGATACTGTGTGTTACGAAGTTCTGTTGGATAAATTCCGTTGTGTGAAGATTCAAAAGTCACTCCTACAGTAGTTTAACTAGTATCTATCCGAAAAAAAGTATGAGAGCTAAAGTGAGTGGTAAAACATCCAGCCGATATCCATTCAACATGGAGTTCCACATGGACCGGTGCTTGAACCGCTATTGTTCCTAGTGTTTATTAATGACTTACCGCACTATGTCAATCCTGATAGATTGATCATGTTTGCGCATGATATCTCGAAGCTCGTGATTTCTGCCAACGAAGTGGAATTTAAAGTACGAGGGCCCCCTTCATCATTGTTCCTGACCAGACCTGACCACTCTGATACGTGGCGGTTTCTCTCTCTAAAGGTATTCTGTGGCCATATAAACCTAAACATAAACGTATTATTATAATTCTTACCTAAATTTTAATATACCTACAAGAAATTGTATTTTAATATGCTCGATAAATTTTTGAGTTGAGGAAATTTTGTATACAACCGCCATACATCTTCCGACAACTGGTAGAAAAATATATATAAGGTGGTAGTTTAAATTTTAGTATTTAATATGTATTCCCAATACAAAATATTCAGATATTTTTTACCCCTTTTATGTAAAAGAATGTTTATTATACCATAAAAATATAAATATATATCTAACACTGTAACGTACCGTTTATAGAAAAATCTATTTTAGTAGTCAATTTCAGTATAGAATTTATATTGAATAAATTTTAATTTCCCTTAATTGATTATTGATTTTCCTATATGTTTCGGTAACATGACCAGCGCTTTTTAATTAAGTCTTTATTTATTTAATTCATTATTTTGGTGACGCGCGTTTTAATTTTTACCGAGTTCATTTCATCGCATCCCCTCCCGCGCCACACGGTCAATGCACGCACGCTTGGTTCCCCACCAACGCCGCTCGCGTGGGCATCTCGGGAGCCTATATAAGAGCGCCCGTTTGACGCGATCGATATTAGATCGTAGTCGTCCTCTGGGTGGCACGGCTATAGCTTCCCGTCTGCCTTCATATATCTAGAGACTGTAGTCGTCCTCTAGGTGGACCTTTTCGTTAGAGTGCAACAAGTTATGGCTACCTTTAGTGAATTATTTTAATGTTTCGCGAAGAGTCACATACAGCCTAGCTTCCGTTGTTCGTTTGGCTAGAGATTGTAGCCATCTTTGGGGGTGGCACAACCTAGCTTTACGTTTTCTTTCACGTCGTAGTCGCTCTAAGGGCTGACACAAGGTAACCATTACCCAACCGTTGTTGCAGGTACCAAGGGCGCACCCAGTGTCGGCAATTCAAGTTATATTTATTTTTGATACGCCCTGTACATCGTACATTACATATCGTATTTGCCGCTCCCTTCATTAGTATATATGTTTAATCAACTAAATTGCTGTTAAAACGATTTCTATTCGAGATTGTTGAATTTCACGTCATAGGCACTGCATATTTGCCGTAACTTATATTTAATATTTTGTCCGAAAATTTAACGACCATTTTACTATTTACTCATTGTATATAATATAGGCGAATTGCTGTTCTGGTAAATGTCAACTGTAAATTGTAAATACTCACTTGTGTTTTCGTATGTGCATCTTTTTATTTCTGTATCACTGCAATTAGATGAATAAAACACAAAAACCACTTGTTTCTTTCACTAATTCACTTCATATTGTCGCGTACAAATAATATCAGAATCCTGGACATTCACTCACGAACTGAAGCTACTTCAATTAGGGTAGATTTTGAATCATTTATTGTACGATATTGAGATACGCGACGATAAACAATTTTTGAGCGCGAATTTTATGTGGGAGTATTTGACAGCTGCCGATAATAGCGACGCTGCTAGAAACTTCGATACATCGCTACGCAACGCCACCGCTCGTATAGACAACCAAGTAAGCAGGTAAGCAAAGTAAATAGGTTAATAAGCAATGGAAAGGAGCATAATTCGCGCAAAAAAAAAATCAAAAACTCGTAACTACATCGTTACAAAACAATACTAATCCAGTCACTACTTTTCTGTCCATAACTTACTACAATTGTAATTTATCGTGTATCAATTCGCACTTAGTTAATCAGATCTATTTATACATACTTTAGTCTCTGGTCACGCCTGTATAATCTTCGAAAAAATTGACGTAAGCTATGATTTGCACATTTTTAACTACCCCTACTTTAACCTCAACACGAACACTTGTATCGTGTAAGTTAGTGTAAAGTATGCTAATAACAACTGTGAACCTTAATTACGAAGTCGATATTAACGCGATACTTACAAGGCGCAAAATAACCCGACCGTTTAAATATATACCCTCACGTGAATACATTACCCCAACCACTCGCATATATAAATACGTACTTAGTTTATATTTAATTCAGTCGATTGGTATCTCTCAAGGAGACCCCGGCGTTTATTTATGCGAACATAATAACGTGAATTTTGAGCGCCCTTTAAGAGCTTCGTCAATTCGCCGATGTTGCACGAATAAAATTCGAACGTTTGAAGATGGAATTGGAAAAAGTTTCACGCGAATTAACTTGTAGATGTATTAGATTTCCTATTGCCGCTGCGGTTTTCACTGGGGTAAAATCGACAGATTTGTACTATATTATTTTCATATTAACATAAATGCGCCTTAAAGTATGTTATACAGAGTGATTCAAAAACACCGGACCACCTTCTAGAAAGCGCTAAAGAATCGTTTTTTGACGACAAAAATGCTATCGGAATTTCTTTAAAACTTAGAAACACTTATTGGTATCTTATTTACATTCTCAGAGTCTGTGGACGTTCCTCTATCACCTCTCAGGAGTTAGTCTGGTGCTTTTGAATCACCCTGTATAAGAACATACAAATCCTAGGAAAAAAAATAAATTAACGATAAAACAATTCCAATTATTTATTCCAAAACGTATGTACCTTTCTAAAAGTGAAACACGGAAAAAATAACAAAAGATCACATAATCTTCAGACTAACCAATTTTATCCTTCCTTCTTTACCTCCTCTGTTTCTCACTTCATTAACTCACAAAGAATTTTATTTTAGAATAATCGCCAAATCCTCCCACAACGTTTGAGTTTGTAGCCTTCCGGAATGTTGTTCGTAAAAAATTTGCAGTCAGAAAGAAGGATACAGTCATCAGTTAGTGGAACGTGCTAAGCACGTCAATGCAGCAGCAAGATGAGATAAATTTATAAATAAAGGGGAAATAAGTTGGCTTTCGTTTGAAGGAACAATGGCAGATCTTTTGAAGCGGAAACTAACCTTGTTATTGAATAAATACTAATGGATATTTTTCTGAAGAAGAAAAAATAAAAATAAAATAGAATCTTGAAACACTATTCAATTCTTAATATTCTTTTTTACTCCCAAATGTTTTTTTTTTTTAGAATTCGTTCGTGTCGGTTCTTAAAACAAAACAAATTGAGAACTTTTCACGCAATATGATTTATTCCCGGTAATTTGCTTCAAGACGTGGAAATATTCGTAATAATCCCAAAAACGAAATACTAACACTACACTGAGTAATGGTTTTCATTTATCAACACGTCAGCACAGGATCGCATTATCTAATGGACATCATCACATTTATAACTCTGTTTTTTCTTTTTATTTTTTGGGGGTTGCCATGTTATTAACATAGTTTACATAGATGTCACGACGCACTATGTCAAAGTAATACGTTGGATTAATGAAGTAGTGGACCAGTTTTTCTCTGTTTTTTGTGGATTTAGGGCTTGGTAGCGAATGCAAGGATAGTGCGACTGATTGATTTTGAGTGCAGATTTAATCATATCTTTGGATTAACGTAGTAATCTGTATGTTTGCGTGATGTTGGCACATGATGTCTATAAAAAAGATTTTTAATTATAAAAGTGTCTTGGTGTAGGTACCTAACTAATGAATGAGTTTATTCTACTTTGGTAGAAATATTTAAAATAGTAATTAAATCGTGAAATTTAAGTCTGTGATGTTGAATTAAAAAAAGCACTAAACAATGTGGATATTATAATAAATCTACTCAAGATATTTTGCAATTAACGTAGCTGATTTGAGTTTTCCACTAAATAATTCTGCTAACATATATTTGGTTGCAGTTACTAAATTATTGGTTGATTTAAATAATATTAAAAAATATTCCTGTATTCAATCAAACAAATAATTTTGCTATATATAAGTTTATTTGAAACAAGCACAATATTTTTTTTGTTAATTTAACTAAGTATTTGCATTGAAGCAAAAATAAATATCGCATTAAATTTTTATAATATGACGTAGCATTTAATAGTGGAGTAGAATTTTCCCCCTGCTTAGTATGCAGCAAATACGATTAATACTTATGTATAGTGCAGAAATTGTCACATAGATGGCGCTTTTCCTATTTCATTCTAGTAACAGAACATATTCAGCACAAATAGCATGACAATTGCGATTATAACATACTAATCTGGCATATTTACTATATAAACATCTAATTTGAGCCGTGTTCATTAAAAGGACGACTGCCTTCATCGCACACTGCAGTGGCGGATTGATCCTTATCAACTCCCAATATATGGGGGCAAACGCTTTATGTTTACAATGTCTTAACCACATGACCTCCACATATGATAGATATGGGCATATGGTTTTTTTTTTAATATCCGATTCCTTTAAATTATTCGAAAGTAATCACACCATTTTTGGAAATGGTGTTAAATCAACAGAGTTTGTTTATTTAAAACAAAATACTTATCATTCTTGAGAACGACTTCTTTGTGTAATTGCTAGCTGTGGGGTGCTCCACGTCCATCACCAGAGACTTTGTCCTCGCCAAACCGTCGCATTTGCACAGCACATGAACTAGTGTTTTCTCCTCTTCTTGGTAGAATATGCAAGTAGCACCATCTATCAGGCCCAGATTGTACATATGCCTATTTAGTGTACACTAACCAGTTAGCGGATCTACTATCATTTCGACAGTCTTCCTATCTTTACTCAGTAGGTCTTTAATAAATACAGAACTCTTTTCCTTTAGAAACTCTTTTGGCTGTATCAGTCCCGGTGACTTTTGCCTGCAGTCTCTGGACTGATTATGTATCCATTCATTGATGGACTTTTTAATTTGCGATTTAATAATGCCAAAAGAAGGGCCAGCTCCTACGAATGCCCGGACGTACCTCGCCTTGCCAGCTCGTCCGCCGCCTCATTTCCCCTCACACCCAAGTGGCTAGAAACCGAGGCCAATGTTAATTACCTTTGGGTACCACCTCATTCAGGGCGCTTACATAGTCCCAAATCAGCTTACGGAAACTAATCGCTTCAAATGTGGACTGACTGTCAGAGAAAATAGAGGTGCTTTTACCTTTTGATACATCTTGCAATTACTCTGACACAAAAAATCAACTGCAACAATCTCAGCCTGAAACACTGTTGTGTCTTTGCTAAAGCTTACCGGAAAGCCTTTTTAGATTTCGTTGTGTATATTCCAGCTCAGACGCCATAGTTCGTTTCCGAGCTGTCTGATAACCAGTTCGAGTCAGCTTTTACTAGAATGCCTATCCTGCAATCCTTCTTATCTGATATTGTGATCTGATGTTTTCTATTGATGTCGAACTTTTAAACCATGAAAATCACATGGCATCTCCAAAAGGGTAGCATAAGTCTATGTGCTGTAGACCTTGCAGATTCTTGTATGTAAATATGTTGTGGTGGCAGGTTTAGAATTACTTCCATTGCAGTGGTGATGGTAGATCTTATCACACCCGTGGCTCACAGACACTTGTAGTCTTTGTACGCCACCTAACGTTTTGGCGACTCCCGCCTGCACCACCTTTGGCCACTATACCACTGCACCGTACGTTATCATAGGTCTAATTATACTTAAAGTAATCTTGGGGCTAAGATTCCAATTCCTTCCACATAGCCTCTTGCGCCTACCTAGGGCGATAATATAAGTCTTCGATCCGGATCAAACCATACCCCAAGGTATTTCGCCTCTTTGACATATACAATCCTTTCAACTCCTATGACTGGTGGTTGTAGGCCTTCTACCGTTCTTTTTGTTTTAAACGTGCCAAGTTGACTGATAGTCGCTCCTGTTTACACCATTTGTCAAATGTGTTTAGAGCGGGTTGCATACGCTCCACTAGAACCATTGGAAACCGCCCTCTAACGAGTATTGTGAGGTCGTCAGCATATCCCAGGCAGTGAAAGCTTTTTCTGCTCAGCTTCTGGATAAGGTCGTCCACTAGGGTGGGGAGAAACTCCTTCGCCCCCTGCGGACACCCTCCTTCCACCTTCGCTTTGATAATAACCTCACCAATTATGGATGTAATTATCCTTCTTCTATAGCAAAAATAACAGAAGTGAAGTAGTTGAAATTCTCTTATCAGTTAGTAAGTCAAATATACATGGTCGTAATAAAAATATTATTATAAGAATTCCATAAAATTCTTCGAAAGCTTCACAATGTTAGCTTGTTAGCACAAAAGAAACACGAAATCACTTTTATAACAACAGAAACAGCCACAAAATAAATATTTATCCCTTATTTCCAAACATAAACACTTAAATATGATTCCATCGCCGATAGAGACGTTAGGAAACGACATCGGATTCACCCCAAATTACCGATGGCGCGTCCCGAAACAAATCAAAAAGCCATCCTTACCTGCAAATTTCATCCCAAAACGGAGCTCCGGACGACAACGACTCATATAGCCGGACTACAATGGAAGATGTACGACCTATAAAAATCCTAATATTACTCTTTTATCGTCCCAGCAGCAGTTCCAGGGAGGCCAACCTCGTTCATCTCTGCATTTTATGTACGGAGCGCCCATTTCAGGATCTACCGGGCGAGGAAGGAATGCGCCCTCTAGGCGTTCAAATCGGAACCCGCTGGCAATCCCGGCGATATTGGACGATACCGGCGCGATTGTTGTTTTGTCGCCGTTTGACCGGCTCTCGTTTGGGATTCGGGGACATAAAAGAGCCACTCGGTAGAGATAGTGGTTGATGTTATTTTATTGTCTCGACAATTCTATTCAAAGCGTCTTGAGATGTTATCTTTCCATTTTTGGTGCTCTTCTGGTGCAAACTTATTAGAAAAAAAGAATAAGAATTCCATAAAGTATTGCGTCTAAATGTGAAGGTATAGAATATCATTTGTACGTGTTCGATTAAAAACTATTCCGTATTGAAGGGTAGAAAGAATAAAATGTTTCTTAAATTAATTCTATTACAAAAGCTTTCCCAGTGACCAACTATATTTATTTCATATTTTATAAATATTTAAAAAATATTAAATCTTTCTTGAATATTAGTTATATTAATATAATATGCATAAAATATATTATAGAAAATACATTAGGAAAACATTTAAAAAATATATATGTTATGTAGCATTAATAATATTTTATTGCAAATGTTTTCTCAATATATTTTCATAACTCTACAAGAATATTTTGCTTTGTATTCTGTAAATATTTATTTCATAATAAAAAAAAGATTGAATTTTGCTTTTGTACATTTCGTGCATAGGACGAATAATATAAAATGGGTAAAATATGCATACATATTCAGTAGGTATGTACCTATTTAAAATGATAGTTTTAAGATTAAATTAGATAATATATATAGCTAATATGATTTAATTAGTATCTAAGTTGACGCGTAACTTTTCTTATTAATATATCTGCGTTTTGTATTATATTATTTGTCATATTTGTAAGTTGCGAACGTTAACACAACACCTCTATTCATTACGGTGCCGGTGTTATATGATTTAGTATTGTTTATGCGTCTATGGATTAGGTACATAGAATGCATACGCGCACGTGCGTATCATCAACGTTTTCATTCGTTTGTCCGTTACATGTTATAGTTTATAATAGTATACGATTAGGGCAGATTAGGGTTAACTATGTAATTAATTGTTGCAAGTTTTTGTGGTGACTACGAGGTAAGCAAAACTTTGAACATGTCATGCAATTTATAAGATAATTGGAATGCTCAATATCGCTATGTACAGAAATCGTTTAATGATATAATTGTAGGAATTTTATGCATCTATATGTACTGCTCTACCAGATAAATTGCTAGTTGATTTGGCTTACGAGATTCATCTCGGTAGATAAGCGTCATAACCTCAAATAGAGGTTAGAATACGTGTGTGTTGTATTATTGTTTGTACGTAGAATGTTTTCAAATATTATGAAATAAAGTAAAAGTAAGTATCCTAAGTATTAGAATGTAGCTACCACTCCAATTATTGTAAATGCTCCAAATGTATTAGTAGGTGTTGATAATGTTGTACGATGTTTTATTCATGGTATGATCTAATACAATTGGCATTGTTTTTAGAGGCCATAAGGAAACGCATGAGAGCGCCACTACCGAAGATATGAAAAAAGCCATAGGGCTGTACCTGGCACCAGCAAGGCTAGACTTAAAAATGAGTATTTTTTCATTTTATTGGCTTATTCAAATAAAATGATAATAAATACGTTTGTTTTTATTTAGAACACTTCAATTAAAAAATAGTGATTAATTTGATAAACCTTCAGTATGCCTTAAAAGATGCCAGAATTATTGATTATTAACTTGTATGGTGAGTGTGAAAAACCAAGTTCTTGCCTTTTAGACAACTCTATGTATGTTTCAACTTTTCGTTATCAAGAAAAATTTTAGTTCATTTTGACAAATTAAATAGATTGCATAAAAATTCTCAATTTTCATATAAATATTTTACAATTATTTTAGAAAAAATATTGCGCTTACGTTAATTTTAAAATATGGAATAAATATTTTAATTGAATATGTTATCTTATTTAAAAAAAAATATAAAAAATATCAAAAACTCTCACGAAAAATATTTATAAAATATATTTTTAAAAATATCTATGTAATATTTCTGGCTGTTAGGGTTGCATCTGGGTCGAAGAAAGAATAGAAACCGGGTAGAGTTTAATGTAATATGCAAGCAGAAAAAAGTGATTAATCAATTTAATTGTCCATCACCATATTCCAAGACGTTTTACTGAGCGCTTTGCCGAGACTATGTTCAATCTCTGCTCACTGACCACGCCGGTTCTGCCCAGATCTTTTGCTCATCAAACATGTTTGGAACATCATGGGGAAAAGGCTGAGAAAATGCATCCTCCACATACGCTGCAAGCTCTTCAGCACGAATTACTAATCTGGCGCTGTAAACACTCCCTAAACACATTTGGGATAGCTAATAATCTATTCCTAATCTAGGTACCTGGGCATTTACTCATTCTTGGAAATGAGGAAGCAGACATCTTTGCC